>VXCM01002052.1:55092-185278 GCA_014773175.1 Lucifuga dentata
AAAAAAACACTTCACTGCACTGAGTTAAAACCCTATTTTGGTATTGATGTTAAAAAAAAAAATGCGAAGTTCATAGTGACTGGTTAAAGAGGAAAAGAAGGGAAACAATACATTATATACGGCTATGTTTATTTTATGTTTTTTCTTATTCCCACATATGACCAATACAATCAGCTATTATTCTTACCAGTTGGTCTACGTGTCTTCTTACTCTTGCTACTTAATGATTACTGCTTAATACTCCTTTCTCCTGTGAACAGAAACCTAGATCCTCTGATACATTGGTCCATGTGATTACTGATTTGGCTGTTGAGATATGCTTCTGTACTACCCAGTGTCTAACGTGTTGCGTTAGATCTGAGCCCAGGTACATCTTTCTAGAGTGGGTGGGGATGGAATCATCCTTTAAGCACCTAATGATATTTTGGTATCTATATTTTCCTTATAATTTCACCCCATCATCCCACTGAAAGGGGGAGGGGCCTTACCTTGGCAAAGCGGCACGGGCGCGTTCCATTGGTAGATCCCCTGTGCAGTCCGGGTGCAGGTGGCGCTGCTCTGTCCAATTAGCCTGAAACCCTGGTCACAGCCGAAACGCAGGGTGCTGCCCAGCTTAGTGCCTGTCAGGCTGTGCACTGTGCCATTTATAGGGCTGTTTGGAGGGCTGCAGTAGGCCGCTATAAAAAGCATGTGAAAATATAAATATATACGGCAATAAAATTGTGTGCAACAAGCATAAAACCGAAGTAATAATGCAAGATGATCCAAGTTGTTGCTGAGGAGGGGAACAATTAATGTGCCTTCAATAGCAGAGAGGGAGGGAGGGAGGGAGAGAGAGAGAGAGAGAGAGAGAGAGAGAGAGAGAACAGATCTCTTTTACATCCGTCTTTCATGGCCAACGTGGTGAAAGGGGATGTGTCAGTACAATTCAAAATTTCTTGAAGGCAAAAACTGCAGGCTAGAGACAAAGACATTGATTATAGGAAGCTTAATGTTCTGCAAAGTAAAACATGAGCTTATCAGCAGTAGCAGAGGAAGATCATAAAAGTGATGGATACGTAATAACAGGAAGAGTGAATCTGTTTTTGTTTGATGGCTAAATTGGTGGCTGCAACAATCGTTTATCGGCCCAAGCGGTGCCAGCAACAGGTCCACGGTTTCCAAAGAACGGGAAAGTCTCAGGCCTCAACTGAATTTAAACACATTTTCGCACATAATGAGAACACAAGTGGAAACATTTTAAGATAATACAGTAGTATGTAGTGAAACAGTAAAAAAGGCCACGCAACATGGGAAATGGTCCTCATTTTGAGAACAGATTAGGATGAAAGTGGACACAGAAAGCACATCTTCCATTAAGCTTAATCGCTATGACCACATTACATCTCTATAAAAATGCAAATTCCAGCTCAAACCACCCACATCTACTGATGAAATCCCAGCTCTTCTTTGAGTTAGTGGGATTTTCTTTTTAGCACCACGCAGACAATCAGATAAGCCTCCCTTACAGTATAAAAAGTTACGGCCCTGTCAACTCTGTGATAGGTTTTCAGCATTTATGAGATGTTGCTCTCACACACGCATTGTTGCAGTGAGGCAGAGAATGTTCAACTTTTCAAGGAGGCTGACAGATCATTTAGGGACACTAAACAATATATTAGATAAGATGGAGTTAATGTGGAATCTGACACTTATATTCACTAAATAAGATATATGATAGACAGTAGGTAGCAGGGTTAGATGGTATAATAGTTTGTACAGCTCAATATCAGGAAATGGTAGATAGCCTGGTATGCTGTTTGTGCTGATACTTTTACTAAATGAGGTTGTATTAGCCTGTTGTATGTATGTTCTAATTAACTGGATATTATTTGGTACTGACTGTTAGCTCCACCTTGAATTTGTAAATGTTTGTGCTTGTATTATTATTATCATCAGAATGAATGTGCTATGTACTCTTATTCACATAACTGCTGCTGAAGTTACCAAGGAAACAAGCGATAGGTAACTGTTAACTGTTAACAACTAACTGTCATATGGGTTAGTTAGTTGAGGTGACTTGGATATTTGAAATTGATGGATTAATGATTGTCTTTCCTTTAAATTCTTCAAATGAGAAATGTGACAAATATTCATCTCATCCTTCACCTTATGGCAGCATCGTCTGTGTGTATTGTTTCACTTTATTGTATGTATATTTCTGATATCTTGTTCTGATGCTATTGAGAACAATGACTTTGTAAGAAAAAGTGCGGTTAATACAACATGTTAAGCTATTAATGTTAACGAATGATTTGCTGACGTGTGGCGCATTTTGTATTTCCTATTTGTATAGCTTCACCCTTTTGAAATAAAGCTCTGGACTGCAAGACTGTGTCCTCATTTGTGGATAAAGGCGTTTATCTGACTGTCAAAGCAAGCCTTGTGGAAGACAGTACACTGACATTTATTTTAAATAACGGGAGATCTGCATTTTGTACCAGTTCAACTCGCTGCTCACCACTTACTATGTGAAAGCATCCTGATCCATGTAAGATTTACATCTTGGTTTCAATGTGCATTCACTTAGTGGGTCATGGATGTTCTTTTTCATGTGTAATCCACCCTGTGTATCTCTGCCCCAGGATCCAACATTCAGTAAAGACCATATGATAATTAAAATGACTATCCTTCCACTGCTAATACAGGGTGTAAGAGCCTGTGAATCCAGATGGTCTGGATTTAAATATCCAATGAATAACAAATATAATTGAAAACGGACTTCACCACAGTATGTCTTTACTTCTGTCTCACTTTAGGAAGTATAACATTAAAGTTTGAAAAACAAAACAAAATAAAACAAAAATGCTTCTACACAGTCCTCCAGGGATGAACCCTCATTTCTGTCCTGTCTGATGGCCATGAAGGTGGAGTTAGAACAAAAAAAAAAACAACTGAAAAGCTACTCTATGTTCTTTGGCAAGAGCTTTTGTTGTCAGTCATTGTGACTGGTGACTCCTGAGTAAAAGCTTGATTTTTCACTTCTGTGTTTAAATCATTCGGTCTCTTTCTGTTCTTTCTCTTCCTCTGCCTGTTACAGCGTGCAGCTCACCCTGCTGCAATCAACCCAGGATCTAAGAGAAATCAGATCTACATGGGCAGGTGACATTATTGGAATGGATAATAGAGAGAATGAAAGGGGAGGATAAAGAGACAGAGAAAAGGATGGACATGTTGACATAAGAGTAAGATTGATTCAGGTAAAATGGATGGAAAAGGATGAATGCAGCAAAATGAGCTGAAGGACATATCTGAAAAACAGTGAGCCAGAGATTAAAAGAAGGGATAATTGAAATGGGAAGATGGAGGAGATGGTTGCTAGTTGGTGATGAAAGACTGTCCCTTGGAGACAGAAGATGAATTGATGAACAACTTTGCCGAATACACTGAATCTGCCTTCGCCATCTGTTTCTTCCTCCCCACCAAGGTACTACAGAAGGCATCTCCATATTGGCAGTGGCAACTTGTGGGTTCTCAGCCATCACTTAGTCCGTCTGTCACCTAGCCTGCTATGGCAAAATCCATCACGGCTGAGAGGAAAAAAATATAAAACAGGAAAAATGGAAGAAAGGGACAGAGAGCCCTGAACATCCAGTTTAGGAGACAGGGAGCTCTGCTGAGAGGAGGAGAGAGACGATTAGTCAATCTGGCTGAGTGGTGTTGATATGGAATGGAGGGAGCCTTTTAAATATTTACACAGTCATAATTCATAGCGAGTTATGCAAGCGCCGTATACCAACACATACTTCAAAGGAGCAGGACAAAACAGAAGAATAGGCAATATGAGCGACAGCATTTATGAATTCCCCTGCCTGAGCTGCACAGCAAGGAGTGCTGCAGATGCCTGCCACCCCCGTTAGGTTGTCATGGAGATGGGTCACAATTCTAGCTGTTTCAGCTGCGGTTGGCAATCAAAACTGTTGGTTGTACTGACACAGTATCCAAAATCGCCTCTAATGAGGTCCAACAAAAGACACGTGGACCAGGAAATTCATCTTAAATGGAGTACATAAAGAAGCCAATTACTTAGTCTAGCGTAGCTGCTTTTCCATACTGACCTGAGTAGCGGATGCGGAAGCCTTTGTGGCTGGCAGTGTGATCGAAGGACCAGTGCAGATAGACTTTGTTGCTGGAGCTAGTGATGCTCAACGGGCTGGAGTAGTTACCACTGAGAGTGATTAGCAGAGGGCTCTGTCTGGATGGGCCTGGACGGAGAGTGAGACGAAGATTTAACAAAAAAGCGCTTTAAAGCATCTCCTGAATCTCTGCATTTTATGTAATACAGGCAGTCCCTAGGTTACAAACGCCCGACTTACGAATGACCTGTACTTACGAACGACCGCCATAAAGCCTATTAAATTAAAAATTCGAGTTACATATAATGGTTTGTAATAATGAATGGTNCCGCCATAAAGCCTATTAAATTAAAAATTCGAGTTACATATAATGGTTTGTAATAATGAATGGTGCGCTACTTTACAACGCACGTCAAAACAACAGAAGAATGCCTCTTCTGACGTGCAAGAACATCAAGGAGCGAGAGTAAGTGTTAACCTACATGTTTTTTTTAATCCCCCCNACACACACACACATTTCTTTCTCTCTCTCTCTCTCTCTCTCTCGCTCTGTGCTTACAATGTTTAGGATATCAGGAAGTATTTCTTATGCATAGAAAGGTACATATATACACTAGATACGCTCTTTATGTAACTGCTCTGACTTATGAACAAATCCAACTTACAAACAGCTGTGGGCACAGAACTCGTTCGTAACCCGGGGACTGCCTGTACATTGTTTGTATTTTTTTTATAAATTTATAATTAATAATATTTATAAATATTTGATATATTTATAAATTTTTCATAAAACAAGGTCAACAAGTCACACTGCCACATTAGTTTACAAAGTCAAATACAAATGTCTGGTCAATCTCTTGATAAAGAAGTACAAACAATAAATCATATCACAGTTCAGTTACATGGTATATGACAACACACATTAACTTTCCTAACACATACAGGCCCCATTTACAGCCTGCATTAAGTGTAAACTCTATCCATATATGTAATCCAGATAAGGAAAGCTGCATATCAATGCAAAGTGTAAATCTGTTTAGAATGCTGTGCATTCAGAATGTAAGCCCATCTGCCAGAACAAATATGGATGTGACCTGGCTTACAATTCTCGGCTCGGATTGGATCTGATCACCATCACAATTAGCCAGGTGTAAATAGAATTCATTCACTTGTTCAATAAAATTGTGCTAAATGCAGAAAAGATAGCTTCCCCTCACCTTCCCGCTTGCTCTCGTTTTGAATCGGGAATTGTTGCTACTTGTATATGAAACGTGTACAGTGACAGTCCATACAAAAACCTTAATAGTATTTTTTTAAATGGATGAAGCTCATCCATATAGCATGAAGGAAAAAATGGGCTTTAACAGTGTTACGTTCCGCCGATTGAGGCCTGATCACGATCTAGACAAAATCCAGAAGTTCAAAGATCAGATGTTATTATCCAGGAAATGTGTCCGGAAAAACAGACATCGCATTCTGATGCAAGGCTTCAGTGTCTCACCATCAAAGATCTCAAGCTCATCAAACTGGCGGCTGGTCTGGAAGTGCTCTATTGTGAAGGAGATGTTGTAACCAGGTTCTACTTTGACCACCCAGGAGCAGGATTCAAAATGGGGGAAACCGTTGCCTGGCGACTGACTCATGATGATGCCTGTAGAAGCTGTCAGTACCTCATTCATGGGACATGTCACTGTGGAGAGACAAAATAAAGGCAGGAACAGTAATGTAATTAATCTGAATTATAAGCAAAGGTGTCAGTGGTTCTGTTTTGTTCATAATTGCAGATAACTTTAATGGATGCTTATTTTTTTCAGACGATATAATTTACCCTGAAACATAAATTGGATTGTGTTGCAGTTTACCATTGTTGCTGGAGGACAAATCAATGTGACTAAAAGCACAGCTATGGTAATTGTCATTCTGGTCTTGATGCTATTGCAGGAAATGCAGCTGTCCGCGTTAAGTCAGCCTCGGAAATTATTTGGTAATATTACTGGACTGCAGTGAGCATATTCTCTCCATTTTGCTCGTTGTCAGAGTGTGACAGCGCTGGGAGATTAACTTGGCAGCTAAACGCTCAAATGGATGATGCATGGAAGCCTGTCGCCATGACACGTCTGGCCAAACCACGTCTATTCCGCTCACCTCATTTCCTGCTGTCATTGGTATTCTTGAGGGACATCTCCATGTCCATCTCCTCTGACATTTCCCCATATCAGTCTGTGATATTAAATATTACACTGTGCTCCTGTGAAGGTAATCTCTTAATCTTAAACAGCAGAACACCCCAAAAAGTAAGCTGCAACATCAAAGGACATCGATGCTGCAATGATGACATCATGTTACAGCTACATTGTTTTTTCCTTCAAATTGTTTTTGTTGCTCATCTAATTAGGTTGACTGTGTTGAAAAGGCAGCCGGTGAAACAACTTTTTTCCACGGGAGAGAAAGATAGACATCTTTGCTTTGTTTCTTTGCACGCTTTAAAATGTGATTTTCCGGCTTGAAATCGGGTAATTTAACAACAAATCTACAAAGAGCACATTTCCTCTCAAATGAAACTGACTGCTTCCTGTATCACCAAGCACAGATTCCTAAGGGCCCCCTTTGGAATCTACCAAAGTACTTAGTTTGATCACTGAAGACGTCTCTGCTGGAAGTCAATCCAACAGCTTGTTAAGCACTTTTCCAATTAACAACAGACCATTTCAAACTCCAAACAAAACCATAGATTTACCTTGTTAAACACCTGCCAGAGGCTATTCCTTGAGTCATAGCAGAAATCAAGAAAATGCCAGAGTGCACAAGACCAGGTGCTATTTTCGTGCGTGTGTGTGTGAATGTGAGTGTGTGTGAATGTGAGTGTGTTTGTCATCTAAATGTGGCAGCTCTAGCTGGCAGTGTAAATGCTCCTGTTGTGCACCACTATTTGAACACCACAGCCTATTCTGCCGTAGGATAAGGCAGCATTTGGCACTTACAGGTCCTTCATTATGGTGAAAAATTCAATGTTCTAAATCACACTCAAGCAGCGATTCCTCTGTGAACACAAGGTGTGTGTGTAAATTTGTTTTGGTGTGCGTGGATGAGCACAGGTGTGATTATGCATTGGTCTCTCTTGGCCTCTTGTCTCTGTGTTCATTGGAAAGATATTATTAAATCTGCAGAAAAAATGGTGGCAGACAGCCTGGGTTTAAAAAAAAAGTGGTTACAAATAGTTCTCAGTGTTTGTTTCCACTTGGCTGGTGTATCGACTGGGTGGAGTTTACTGCCTCAGGAAATGTCAGGCAAGCTGTCAGTCACAGGAGCATCCTAAACTGACTTCAAAACAACCTTCCAACAACTTTTACCAGTTGTTCTAAGGTGTTACAAGTAAAAGCCAATGAAGATCCATGCATTAATGAGCTGCTGCAAAGTTAAGAGCAGCAGTTTATACTTCTTCCTCTGGTGTCCAAGTGAAATTGACGTTAAGTCTCCAAAAGAAACCTAAATTCTCTGCTTTAGAGCTCGGCATTTTAAATGAATCATTTCCCTAAAATGTAAACAAGTACAACAGTAACGCCTCTTTCAAGGCTAAGAATAAAAGATGCTGGTAACAGGCGTTTATGAATGTGGCTGTGTATTTGCCCTAAACATGTTAAATCTGGCGCTGTGTTTTATGAATTACCCTCTTTAAGTCGATACTCATATTGAAATCTGAAAGTAGTGGCAAAGATAAAATTTGAATACTGATTTGGATTTGTGACAAATATTTACACTGCAGCCAAATATTTTACATGTGGACAACAAACTTATAAGTTAAAAGTGAAAATATAGTACTTGATATGAAAATACCAAAAGTACAGGTCAGAGCACATACAGAGGACCAAATTTGACTTTTTTTTTCTTTTTCCCTCAACATCTATGCTAATACTGACATATCTGTGATTAAGCAATATTTGCTGATCATATCAACCCCACCAATTAATTTGGGCTCTATGATGGATAAGGCAGCTACACTGGGACAGATACAGCAGTAATGCTGTTGGCTGAGGGAATACTACTTCTTAATGTGTACTATATACAAGTTTGACATCCACTTTCGGAAGTTAAAATGACAGTTATCAATGGTTCCAGGTGAAATCCTTTACACTCCCGTTTACCTCAGTTGATCTGACTCAAAAGGTTTAAGTCAATGATCGTGAAAGTGTCTCAGCCTGGGAATAGCCTATGAAATCTAGAAGATCACCAAATGAAGATAAGATGCACGTTGTCATGACCTTTCATAAAACCCCAGCTTGTCTTAAGAACTGCCTTCAGCGTGTCTTGGAGGCGACAGAAGGAGGCAGGCAGGAGCACTCACCTATCCGCTGCTACTTATTAAACTAATCCACTTTGAAATGAAGCGTCAGTCTGTTTGGCTGAAAACAAAAGGGTATTAGGGAACAAATCTGACAGCTGGAAAAAAAAAAAAAAAAAAAAAAAGAGAGAGGCAGCTTCTGCACACAAGATGGGATCAGTGCTGATAAGGCTCAAAATGAAATTTCACTTTAATGAGACAAGGGATTGAATAAACAGGTAAGAGGAATGACAAGTCTCTGAGACATTCCTTCTGTTTGAGTGTGAAATCTTTATGATGTGCAACAGCCACTCATTAAACAGTGCATACACACGTGCATTCCAGTGAGCACGAATGAATGTGCATAAATTTGCAATATAGCAAGCTTGCAGTAAGACAATATAGGTTGGCATTTAGTTAGCATAAGCTGAGGAGTGATACCAAGCTGATTGAAGGAGATGGGCTACAACATTAGCATTACTGTGGATTAGGAGTTAACAAGACTGAGAAGTCAGGGATGACAATGAAGAAGTGAAAATGGGGCACCGTGATACATTCAGGGACTCAAAGAACGGGGAGGAGGCAGAAAAAAAAGGCTAATGAACAAAGAGAGGCAGAGGCAGAAGAGAGGGATGGAGGAAAAGGGAACAAAGAAAGCTAGCTAGCGGAGAAGCTAATGTGATGGGTGATTATGCAGGTTTAACAGGAAATGTGTCTAGGGGGTAAACACGGATTTTGGATCATCCGACGTCACAGTTCATTAATGAATTCAAGTGACTCTTTGTATGGATGTTGTTTGTTTCTTTGTGTGTGATTGGAGCTCCCTGCTGTCTTTGGACATTTCCAGCACAAACCAATTCAATCAAACACCAAGATCCAAAACTGTAACCGTAACCAACCGGTTGATCCAACGGCAGGATCCATGAAACCAAATAAGACGACATATTCACCACAGCGACTACTGTCAATACTCTGGACCACATAAAGCAGGGGTATCAAACTCAATCACAGAGGGGCCAAAATTAAAAACTGGGTCCAAGTCGAGGGCCAAACAGGGTCAGCCTTTATTGGAAACAGACTTAACTGGCCTCGTTTTCATCAGAGGTTATGACAAATTCTTCATTCATACACTAATATGAACTTCACTTTAACCGCTGCTCCCAAGACATGTTTAGAATTCAGAACAAACCAGAGGTATGAAAAAACAAATAAGAGATCAAATTCAAAATAAACAACAGTTTTTTTTATGTCTTCCTCTATCAGCAGTGTTTCACCGACTCATTTCCTATGAAAAAGTTTTATCACAGGAAATAGCCAGAGAACTGATTTTTCTGAAGGGAAATCTAAAATCACTCTTTGTTTTTCATTAACGACTTCAACAAGCAAAATGAAAATACAGCATTTTAAACGTGATCAAGCCTTCTTATGTTATATTCTTTAATTACAGCCACATCGGCTCTGCTAACGAGGCTAACAGGTTTATCTCTAACGACAGTAAAACAGCTTCTCTAAGTCCACCTGAGCTGAAAGCCTGTTTTCAGAGTCCATCTTTCCTTTGGCCGTTTCTTCCATGGACTAGCTTAAAGTTCATTAAAAATGACTGTAGGGCACGGAGGGGAGGGGAGCTGGAGCTTCAGGTGTTGATTGACATGCCGGCTGTTGCAGTGCATTCTGGGATTTGTAGTATCCATAATGTGTGCGCTATATACCGGCGGGCCAGTTATTATAGAAATGAGATATTATCTCGCGGGCCACATATAACTGTACCGCAGTCCGGATGTGGCCTGTGGGTCTTGAGTATGACATGTGACATAAAGGAAGCAAATAGTGTGTATTTGTGATTGATTGGTTTTTATGGACTTGCCAGCAGGTCAGCTTAGGAGGTATGTCAGAGAAAGAGAGATCTACTGTAGGTGTTTATGGAATACACAAGACAGGTGAAAAGAAAAAGTGTGTTGCATAAGAACAGAAATCTGATCCTAATGAGAGAGGGAGGAGGGAGAGCAGATGGAGGGAATGCAGAGGATGAGAGAGGCCGATGGTGCTGAGGGGCAAACAACCCTGCAGAACCTGCTATAGGCTCTGACTCACAGTGACTCATCCATAACCCAGAGACACGCCGCACAATGTGCAGGTGTGTGTGCATGCATGCACAAGCGGGGAAGGGGGTGGTGAGACATGCAGAAAAGGGTGAGCTGGGTGAGCTAGAAGCAGTGTTTTGATACGTGCAGCTGCAGCCGGCATGTCCCCTGCATTTCAATGAGCTGTGCACTTAGTCTCCTCACTGCCCTCCAACTGAGTCGCTCCTCCTTCACCTCCTTTTTTTACACTCCTGTCCCACTCTCGCTGTTTCTCCATCCTTCTGCTCATTTTTGCAACCCAATTTTGTCTTTTTCTTCAAGAATCATGCTGAGCCTTAGCTCTTTATCTCTGACCCTGTTCATTCCCCATCCCATCTTCTTCCTCTTTTAACACCTGCATCATTCCATTCTTTTACTCTTTAAAATAATCCTCCATTTACTTTCAGCTTCCTCTCACTCAGCCCTCCTCTGCTGCAGCTTTCTTTATCTACTGCTTTCCCGTCTGTCTCTACGTACACAGAATGACAGTTTGCAGACAGAAGGAGGGACTAAACTGGTGTAATGGGAGCAAAAGGGAAACAATTAGCAGGGCAGACAAGAGCCAAGATGAATCATATCAAACACATGAAGGACAACTAAGCAAGGGACAGGACTGAATAAGGACTTTCTCTTTTTTTTCTATTGTTACTTGCAATTTGACACTGAATCCTCTCTTTCTGCCTCTCATTGGGAGCTGTATCACTTTGACAAAGGAATACTGATGGATCTCTTGCTCTATATCTCTTACTCAGAGGTAAAGTATCATGATGGTGCAGCATGTCTGTGGATATGGTGCTCATTGAGTCCTGTGGGAGGCTGATTTCCAGGCATGTAGAGAGCAGTACAGCTGCCTCTTTCGGCCCCATGGGACCCAAGTACCAAGCACAGAGATGCAAAGTGATACCAGGCTGATATGTGACTGCTGCTCTATGATATAGGCATAAAGAGTACATGCATAATCACAACAAACTGGAACCAGTGCATGTTGCTACAGTGCCTTTCACACTGCAGGAACCTTTTTATGAATTTATGCTCTACTTCAGCTAGGTTCTCTATGATGGTTTAGGAGAGGGAACCATCAGATAGTACTTTTCACCAAAAACATTCTGGCTCTCAAACCGGTTCCATTTGGTATCTGTGGAACTAAGATTCTCTCCAGTGGATCAGCTCACATTTCTACCGACTTCCTTATTGTGCCTTCAAACTTCTCTTGAAATTCAGTCGATGTCTAAACTGACACTAATAATCATGTTTCTTCAGAGGTCCACTGAACAGACTTCGACGTTTCCACTGTTTATCACTTTTATGGAAGCAGAATAATACGTGCCCACTTACGATGCCATCACAGTTCTCCTGCCTATTTTTTGGTTCAGAGCATGAACCAATTTTTTTTTAAATTCTAAAGCAAAAAATTTTTTCAGCAAAAAAAAAAAAAAAAAAAAAAAAAAAAAAGTTCCAAATTAGGTCCGCAGGCCAGAATGGAACCTGTTCCACGTTGGTGGAAATGCCACAAGAGAGTACCAACCTGAAGTAAGAGCTAGAAATAGCTCAGGAACTAGTTTCTGTACCAAAATGGGTCCTGATTTATTAGTGTGAAATGAAGAAAAGTTCCAGAGTTTCTGAAAATGTTCCTGAAAAACTTCCTGGTGTACAAAAGACACTCATCTCAACAGATTTGACAGATCAATCAAATAATTGAGTGAAACATGCCAAAACAGTGTTAGGCATCCAGCTTATTATTGTGCAAGATTGGACCTTTACTTCCTTCTAATTCTGAGGAGACAATACGTAATAGAGGGCCACAGTAAGATAGGTTGGGATATAACCAGGAATGTGGATTTGAAACTAGATTTCAGGTATGTGCCCTGATGGTAAGACAGTCTGTACAGAAATACAGGACTGTTCCAAGCCTCATGCATTCACTCACCATCACAAGAGGGTGGAGGCCCTTCAAACTCCAAGTGTGTCCCCAGCCGGCAGGTCAGGATGCTGTTCCCACTTAACTGATAGCCTGCAAGACATCTGTAGCGTACTATATCACCTGAACAGAGAGAGAGAGAGAGGCGGAGGAGCGTGAGTGTGAGACAGAATGAAAATTGCAGGCAGAGACAGTGGCAGCAATTCACATGACTGATAGGAGCCAAAATGTCCTCATACACCAATCAGCACTTCTTAGCTGGGACACTGATTTGACACAGGAGTAATCATGATGCATTGTGTTTGTCGGTGAAAGAAAAAGTTAGCAGTGGAAATAAGTTCCATTTAAAAAAAAAAAAACAAAAAAAACACTGGGGATCCTATAGATGAAACACTACGTCAGTATCACTGCTTTTTGTGTCACCGAATAATAACAAGCCGAGGAAGTATGCAAATAAACAGACAGGGAGAATTAATCGTCTGAAGAGAGAATGAGAGCACCTGCCCAGAACCCCTCTGGCACTCTGATGATTTTGTCATCATCATTCATTTATAGTGTTGCCTCAAAACTCACAGGGAAATGAGTTTGCATTGAGTCAGCACTCTGCACCATTGCCTTATGGGATGTGTAGTCAGTGTTGCTGGTATAATGTGTCTCTTTAGAGTCTGAGTATGTGTGAAAGAAGCTTCCCAAGCCTGAAGGTGAATTGGCCGGGGAATGGAATGCTAAACTTTATTAAGTGTAATTAAGTTCCCATAGTCATAACTGTAAATTCAGTGAAGTTAAAAAAAAACAACAACCAAGTTTTGTGTTTAATTAAGTGCATCAAAAAGTCAAATCAAATTGAAAATTAAAGACTTTGTGATGCATTGAATCGTTACCTAAATAATCGTTATCGAATAGAATCGCCCGTTGGCCAAAGATTTATACCCCTGATTTTTACTCACATTTTAAAAATTTGCAGTGCAATTTTAATATCGTCATGAATATCGTTATCGCAAAAATACCTTGAGATATCATGATATTATTTTAAGACTATGTCACCCACCCCTAATTCTGTGTGTTAGAGTGTATTTGTACATACCGATTTTAAACTCTTTACTTGCCATCAGGATCTCTGCATTAGGAATGATGGGGGGAGGCAGACAAAACTGCAGCCTGTAAGCTTTATCCAAAGAGATCAAAGTTATTAGAAAAGGCAAACAAAAAGGATGTACAGAATATTTACTAAGAGACTTATCTAGGGAGATCCTTTAAATACCTTGGTAGCTGATACGGAACAGTCCGCCCTTCTCTGTGTTACTACGGAACCGTATCAGCACCTGATTTGATGTGCTGCTCGGTGGTTCGTTGGGTTCTCCTTCAGTGAATATTCCCAGTTTCCTGGCCGTTTCCTGTGGACCATCCCTTTAAGGGGAAAAAAAGGTCAACAAAATATAAGTTCAACGACAAAAACATATATAAAGACATTAAACATAAATGAGTCAGAATGTTTAAATATTAAACACAGGTAAAGACTGGTAACCACAGGGATTTTCTGTCAGCAGCTTCTCATTCTGTCTCCAACCAGAAAGTGCATTGGGGCACTGAGCCTCATATCTGCTTGAAAACCAAACAAAGCCACATGCCAGATTATTGTCAAGCAGCTTCCAGTTGCAAAGTATGACCAAGCTGCTCTCACTTCATCATACCCAAAGCAATTACTCCAGGCTGCTCTGGGTGATTATGTTGAAATAAGGTAAAAATTACAGATAAGCATGGCATGACAGGTCTGGGTTGTGGTGCTCCTGCTAAGTGCCATCCAATAGGAGTGTCTCTGGAAGCTGTGGCCCAGCCTTGGCAGTCCCCTGGTGCAGGCACGGCCGATTAAACCAGTTCCCAGATTCCTGCCACAGCCATTCAGCTTAAAAACCATCTGTCTTTGGCTGTCAGACTGGGCATGGGAGATTACAAGCAGCTCTGGAAACGGCTGGCTGGGGAATGCTGCCTGACAGCACTCTGGCCAAACCGCCATTACGGGGCCCATTTCCTTGGCTCAGTAGTTCAATGGATAGATACACAGCACTGGTAACTGGAAACTGGGGAACATGATTGCCTCCATCTTGGCTTTGCAGGAGCTTGTTGGGAAGGATCATCGTGGTAGGGGTTGTTAGGGAGGAAAAAAGGCAAGCCATTTGAAAAAGAGAAACAATATGATATAAAATGTGCATTTGGGCCTATTTTAGGTCTTGCTGACCTGACAATACAAACTCTGGACAACAATCAGCAAGACATACATTTCTATAAGCAGCCCAGTCTGCAAACATAGATGTCACCCCACCATGTGGACTCTTCATGTGAACTGCATCAAGGTGCCAGGCTGGCTGACAGTCAGATCTCCGGTCTGGCTGAGAGCTGGGACCTTTGGAGACGGAGGGAGAGGGGATCAACTGGGACTGGCAACAATGGAGTCTCTGGTCGTACATATGGCAGACCCAGCCATGCATTATGGAGACGATGAAAGGAAGGCTTGTCCCTTGACATTCAGTCAAGCACAAAGACATACACCCACCAAGCAACAACACCCCCCCTCCAGCTCTGACTGCTTCCCAGATAGTGGCTTCTCAAATACTGTATATACAACAACTATGACAATGTGCAATATGGCTACTTTTGCTGCTAATTATGATCGCCTGCATACTTCATTGCTTAAAAAATAAAATGGTCATGGTTATGCTGCTAGGATGTCTTTCATTTTAGAGAAGTCACAGGCAAAAATCTGTTCAAAAATTCTCAAATTTTGCTTAACAAGAAAAATGAACTCTGACTAGTATTTCCCTTTTAAATTTGCAAATATATTGAAATGCTCGAACAAAAAAAAAAAAGGAACNAAAAAAAAAAAAGGAACAAAGTGGGGTTGGGGCCAAAAATGGACAAGGTAACATAAAGAAGACTGTAAATGGCAAGAAAAGAGGGAGCAGGGTTACTATAATGGTAGGTTAAGCAAAACACAGAGGGAGAGATGGGAAAAAGATGGTGTGATAAGGGTTAGGAAGAATGGTTGGAAGATGAGGCAATTTGGAGATGATGATAAAAATGAATGAACTTAAAATATTTTACTGGAAATGAAAAATTCTTTCTTTTTTTTTTTAATCCACAAACACTTTACCCACAGCATTTCACAAAAAAAAAAAAATAATAATAATAATAATTCACACAGACCATCTGAAGCCATTTCTTACCAGACAGTGATGAAGTCATGTGGTCCATGAACCTGAAGCAGGGTAAAGTTGAGTTTGATACCAAAGCCAGGAGCCACTGTGATGAGCCAGGAGCAGTCCGCTGAGCTGGGGTACTCCTCTGGATAACCCGGGGAGAAAATGGTCCCGTTGTCAGACGTGATGTTCCCACCACAAGGCACTGAGAGGTGAGAGAGAGAGAGGCAGAGGATCTATATCAGAGAGTCAGGAATACAACAGGGCAGCTGTAATTCCACTGCCATCAGTGAAAAAAGGGGATTTTTTTCACCCCCGTCATCTTCTGCTTTCCTTCTCAATCGCCCCCCTTCCCCTCCTTCACTCTTCCTCTAGTGTCCAGGCACTTGTCTGAGCTAAAGATTAGCCAGTAAAGCCTGTTAGCAAGGTGGGGCTTGGATAGAGTGTTTTGCTAAGATAAGGCCTCAACCCGATCCCGATGGGGTGAAGAGAGAGAGCGGAGAGGAGACGAGGGGTTAGTGTGGACTGGGCTATACATATATAGTATATGTATGTAAGGAGCAGATATGAGTGTGTGCACGTGTATCTGTGCATGTTTATGTCAGGAAAGGTTACAACCGCATGCTTACTGTATGTCAGATCTGACCAAACTACAACCTCACATGGCTGCTGCCTTTAGATTAAGAAAAATCCAGCACACACACACACACACACACACACACAGATCCACGCTTACCCATTCTCCAATCTTGAANCAGCACACACACACACACACACACACACACAGATCCACGCTTACCCATTCTCCAATCTTGAACCCTGCCCCAAATTTGCATGCAAAGAAATTGAAAATATATTTCAAGTACTCCTCAGGAACTCCAGAGGCCCTGACCAACTTAATGATTATGAAGCTTAGCGTTCTCACCGTAGCCCTAAGAGAAACCCCATATTCACTTTGGTGGGGTAGGGGAAACCAAGGGGTGGTAATCACTGCAGTGCAGACATTTCAAAAAACCCCAGACGGTGTGTGTGTGTGCGGTACACAGCTTTACCCTGTGGTTCAGCGACCCCTCTGCTGTTGCCTCACCTGTTAAATGAGCTATTGATCAGAACGACTGATTAAACACTATGGAGCTGCACTTCTTGCTGATGTCATTAACTAGTAAGCTATTTAAGGTGTATGTGTGTATGTGTGAGTGCATGCTTGCAGGGTTGGTGGTAACAGAACACGAAATATTATTGCAGTAATTCTAAAAACGTATATATGCAACATGCATGTACATTTTTAAGACAACTAATGTATGCATGACTGTGTATCTTTACACATTTATTTGCTTGATAGTGTATAATTTAGGAAAAAGACAAAGAAAAGGAAAGAAAGAGGAGGAGGAGATGGGACTGAGCATTTTAAAGACAACATGGCAGAGGTGAAAGAGCGACGTGATGTGTTGATAAAATGGAGACAAGTGGGCGGTTCGAGACAAGGTAACAAAAAATCAATCTCCCAGTGTCTCTAAACCCCCTGAGAGGAAATCTATGCAAACAGTAGGAGAGAGAGAGAGAGAGAGAGAGAGAGAGAGAGAGAGAGAGACAGAGAGAGAGAGAGTTTGCATTGAGCTATACTGGAGCAAGTAAAGGTGTTAAAACATGGTTTGCTGCCATGTAATATTGAGTGGGTGGTAGATGAGAGTGGAGGTGGTAAAAAACATCAATAAATAACAAGACTAGATGAAGAAAGTACAGCGAGGGCTACATATTGCTAACATTTTTGTGTGTGTGTGTGCGCGTGTGTGTGTGTGTGTGTGTGTGTGTGTAGGAGAGNGCTAACATTTTTGTGTGTGTGTGTGCGCGTGTGTGTGTGTGTGTGTGTGTGTGTGTAGGAGAGCTGATTAATATGTTTTGAACCCTGTAAATCTCTAACTTAGAAGTTTTGCAATATAGTCTCCTTCCAGTTTCCTCACATTTGATATACAGACATATGGCTATATCTGAAAATGACAAGGTAAACTAGACACGTCCACATTTCCTGAAGAAAATGTGATGTGGTTGCTAGGATGGTTGCCATGGTGTCAGAGGTGGGTGCTATGATGCTGTGGTTGCCATCTGGGTGGTTGCCAGGGCAGTTGCTGTGGTGTTTGGGGCAATTGCTAAGATGTTATGGGTGGATGTTAGGACGGTTGCTATGGTCTTGTGAGTGGTTGCTAGGGTGGCTGCCATGGTGTTAGAGGTGGGTGCTATGATGCTGTGGTTGCCATCTGGGTGGTTGCCAGGGCAGTTGCTGTGGTGTTTGGGGCAATTGCTAAGATGTTATGGGTGGATGTTAGGACAGTTGCTATGGTCTTGTGAGTGGTTGCTAGGGTGGCTGCAATGGTATTTGGGGTAGTTGCTAGGGCAGTTTCTATGGTGATTAGGGTGGTGGTTGCTAGGCTGGGTACCATGGTGTTCTGGAAGCTTGCTGGCCAGCAATTACAGCAATAAGTGCCAGTGTGTCATTGCATTGCAATACAAGCACATGTTGAAATAATATAGAATTCCTCACTTTCTTATGAGTTAGGTTCAGAACTTATCAATCAATCCTCGTAAGTGTGTGAATGCTTGTGAAATCTAAAATCGTAACACGATAAATAAAGCATTTGGGATTTTATTTGGTCAACAAATGAGCGAAAAGCCTAAATAATGTTGTTCTTGGGTTTGAGTAAAACCTCCAGCAATTTAAACAATACAAAATGGGACAAAATATATTTTCCCTTAAAAAACTAAAATGGTATGTGTACATGTGTGTTCAGGTGTTCAGGAATCTTTATCGTGTTAAGACTGAGCTTCTCCAATCTCTTCATCCTCAGCCATATCATTTCCTCACAGCGGGCAACTGCATTAAAGCCAATTCAATTACACTCACAGTCAGAAGCATCAGGTTGCTTTCTCCTGTTCGTTTTACATGGCGCGCACGCGCGCGCGCGCGCACACACACACACACACACGCAGAACGTGCACTCATAGATACATGTGCACAGAAACAGTTACAATTTCTTTCATCTTCCATCTTTACATGAACATTTTAAAGACCTTTACTCAGTTAAACAGCTGTAACAGAATCAGCTCCAAGTCCTATTCTCTCGTCTTTTCTGTCCATTACTCCTATTCTCTTTCTCTCTCTTTTTCTCTCCCATTTTTCTTCCCACTCACCATTCAAAGTTCCAGTGTCACGACCATCACCTCCCTCTGTAATTCTGCTTGACTTATTGAATAATTTGCAGCTGGAGCGTGAGAATGTGGGTCAAGGACGAGGCAAGGGGAGGAGGACTATTACTTTTCCATTCATTTCAGTCCCTCTCTTATTCGCCCATTGTCTCCTTTTTCTCTTTAGCTCAAAATTGATTTTCATTGAACAGCACTTTGCTTCAGTAATGGGCGAATACTAATTCAGTTCAACTGCATTATTCTTAATAAATAACCACTATCTCCATAGCAGGAAACAGTAAAGTGTCGTTTCCTTTCTTTGGCCTCTGGATCCATGAGGAAGTATAGATTAAATGCTAATCCAGTTTGTTTTAAAAGAAAAAGATCCACCTTTAGTAATAGGTAAAATTTGCATATCTTTGGGTGGTGATAAGACTCATATCTCCTACCTTCACATCGAGGAAACTGGTGGTCCCAGTTGCGGGTGGTGCCATGCTCACAGGTGAGGATGGAATGTCCCATTAGTTGATATCCCAGGAGACACTCAAAGGAAATGGACTGGCCTACATTGTAGCCAGCACCCACAACCACTCCGTAACGGAAAGGCTCAGGATCCAGGCACTCCTGCAGCTCGTAAGCTGAGGAAGATAGAACATGTACATGAATCCAAGATGCTTTTATTCAGTTAATATAAATGTTTTTACATTCAGCTTTTATGTTTTGTGAGTTATATGCAGCGAAAGAGTTGAGGAATGTGGTGAGGAAATTTAAGTGTCATCACTTGTGCTTCAACCTCCCACCCACTCCTCCTCCTCTATTCTTCAACCTTCTCTTTCACTTCCTGAGATGTTCCCAGACAGTTTCAGAGAAGAAAACGCCAGAGGCAGGTTTGACTTGTGCCAGGAGGAATGCGATGCACTTATCTGAAGCAGTGTGGGTAAATAATTTGGATACTTTCTTCCCTCCTGGATTCAAATGCCGAGCAGGTGGTGAGCCTTGAAGAGCCCGGATATAAATATTACTAAAGAAATTGATTTCTTTGGATCACAGCTTCCCATTGTAACAAATAACGCATGCAAATACTGCAAAAGGAAGGCACAATGCTTGATTTATATGCTAATATACACATAATTATGTAAATCACAATGCTACCTTTCGATTTGCCGGCTCGTTTGTTGAATCATAAAATGCAAACTTTATGTGTCTGTTGCATTTGTAGACAAGGGCAATTTAGTCCTTGCAGTCACGCAGATATGGTGCACATGGTATTAAAAACCTTTGAAGTGACAACTCATTTATAAACAGATGTTTATAGATGGAGGGAAATGAAATAATCTGTGGGTTTGATTATTCTAATACATGGAGTTCCAGGGATTATTCAGTAATGTTATGTGTTACATGCATACAGGATCGACTCTACTGTGAAGTGACACTAATATTTATTAAATGACCTCACAGACATTATGATGACTTAGCATTTTGCTTTACAAGTCATGATTCATCTTCATAATGTTAATTTTTACAGTAATTCTGTGATTCCCTGAAATTCTGATCTGTATTCATTGTCAGTGTATCTCTGCAAAACCACATCTGAAGTGACGGCAAACATGATTTAAAGAGGATATATTATCCAGATTTCTGTGTTCTTTTTTTTCATTTAGGGGCCATCTTTGACAATTTTCCACATACTCCATACTATATTACACTAAAAAAATTAGGGGAAAAACAAACTGTATAATACGTCATCTTTAAAAAAAAAAAGCTCCAGCTACATTTAAGTTAGATCAGTCAGATCAAGCTTTGCAGAAGAACACAACTCACATTACTCTTCCACATTTAGCACTAACTCATATTTTATTTTATTTTTTATTAGTACATTTTTTTTCTGAGACAGTTTGCTCAAAGCTAGTCTAGTCTAGAAGTACACTCTTTTAGTAGGTGACCCTGCTTGGTTTCTTACCCTGGTATTCAAACCTGAAACCTGGTTTGTTCTGCGAATGGTCACTGTGGAAATATACTGTGGTCTCATGGGAGGTGGAGAGCAAAGAGGAGGGAATATCCTGACCGCTGAATCGGCCAATCACAGCGCTGGTATCCAGGGGCCCGTTCCTTATTTCCAAGAAGTCATGATTTGCCTCGGTAGAGAAGTTGAGGAACTGAATATGGGCTCCTGAGAGGAAAAGAAAAACAATATTTTTTAAAATTTGTCCTTGAGGTGCGTTATTTACTAGCTTTTGGAGAAAATATTTGAAAGTGGTATTATAATTAATATTAATATTTGAATGAGTGTAACTGTATGAATGGAAAGGATGCTATTCCTGAAAAAGAACAGAATACAACTATAACTACAACATCAACTCTAAACATATCTTGTAATTTTGTCATACAGACTTACAAGATGTTCAAGCTTCTTCAAAGTCAAAACGCCAATGTATGGCATGCTGTAAGATACTCACCGTAACCAACTGGAAGGTATATTCTCCAGGTGCAGTCGCTGTTGCTAGGGTAGTTGCCAGGGAAACCAGGACTGAGAATCATGCCCTCCATCTCCTCCCGGATTCCACCACATTGAGCTGGCAGAGGGCAGACAGAGCATATGGTTAACATCCATAAACAGTGCTTCGGCACAGCTCTTTGTAGCGGGAGTGGAAATGCTTAAACTGCTACTAATGCTCAAACTAGTCAAATGGCAGGTTTTGAAGACAATTGCCATTCTTTTCTTGCAGTTAATCC
The DNA here is from genome assembly GCA_014773175.1 of Lucifuga dentata. NCBI lineage: Eukaryota > Metazoa > Chordata > Actinopteri > Ophidiiformes > Bythitidae > Lucifuga > Lucifuga dentata. Next base: position 76,671 of record VXCM01002052.1, read on the forward strand.
AGTGCAGACAGCAAAACATTTCAATCAATGTTTAGAATTTTTAAACCTGAATGACTCTGATAGAATTCAGTGTGTTTGGCAGGTTGAGTGTACTGTATGTACCTGAAACTGAAATTGGGCAATCATATAGAGATCAAAACTCTAAACCTAAACACACAAACCTGTATAGTTGGTTTCATGTTACCTAGAGGCAGATTGAGGTTTATTTTGGGACGCTAATCTCAAACCTCTGGGGAGATGGTCATATCTCTTCTCCAAGTCCACACACAAGCTACATGCAGACGGGATGGGAAAACTCCCATGACCCCTCAGTACCGATCATCCAGACCTGCATCTATTGGAATAGAAAAGCCCATACTCCTGCTAGAGCCAGGCCTGGGAGGGGAGCTAACAGGTGAGCGCTGGGTGCCGGGCCAGCACCCATGGGCTTGGGTCCATCTCAGGCCAAGAAACAATGTGGGATGGCTGCCATGTGGACCCACCATCCAAAAGGAAAAGCATAAGGGTTGGGTGTGTTGCCATTTGGGCAAGAAGCAAAGGCGGATGCTTCCAAAACTAGCATTTAGAATGTGGAATATCCTCTTTCCAATTCATAATTACAAAATCTTATAGGTAATGATAATTAAAAAAAAAAAGTATTCAGGGAAGTATTTTACTGAATTTACGAAAAAGACTGATATTGTATAACCCTGGATAAAAACTAAAATTTAAACTAAATTGCCACCAGAGAATGAAATCATAGTCAAAGGGGGAAAAAAATTACATACAAAGAGACAGTATTTCATTTCATTTCATTAAATGGGATAATTTTCCAGGTACAGTGATGAAAGAACTTTGGTTTCCATTTGCTATATCAAAGTGGTAAGGCATATATCTCAATCTGCCACTCTCTCTCTTCTCCCCTTCTCCTTTCATATTAATCCACTGATGGATTTAAATATTTCTTTGACTGAAATTCAGACTAAAAAGTAAAAAAAAAAGGCTGAAATGAAAAAAAAAGGTATGACAATGAGTAAAATACATGAAGTGAACAAGAAAGATGAAACGAGCAAAAAGTCCAGACTTAAAAATTAAAAGGATGGAATAATGTTGAGACTAAGGTAGCAATAGTGAAGGAAAACAAAACAAACACAGGAAAGATTGAGAAATAAACGGGAACAACAGCCTCTATCTGTCAAAGGAGGGGGATTCACAGAGAGAACATCAGGGTGCAGAACTGGCGTGTTTCTAGAAGGAATAAGTGAGGGGTTAAACGTTATCCTGTGCCAGCAAAAAAAAGCCTGAGGTAGTCAGGAAACTGCTGATGCCTGTAAATGCAATGAATCTTCCACTAACTTCAACCAATCACAGCCTGAGATGGAACTAATTAGGAAGTAGTAGGTCGTTATGTGGTAGAGAAACCTGTTTTTTTCACAGCACATTTATAGGCTCATAGGCAGTAAGACTCCAGTCACATAATGGAGAAGGTTTCTGATGCAGTTTCCTGCAGAGTATACACTCAAAATTCAAGGTCGAGATGCCAAACTGATTTCAAAAGTTTTCAGAGATGTGCTCATGCATGCAGAATGCACAAAGACAAGCAAAAGTTAAAAAAAAAAAAAAAAAAAAAAAAAAAAAATCATTGAAGCATAACCTCCGCTGCTTTGTTTACAACTCCCACTTTCTTCATTCACTAATGGACTCAGGAGCTACCTTACGTCTAGCATATCAAGTATTTCTGCGTGTGAAGTGTGAAAAGCTTTCAAAGTGGTAAAATCAACTTTCGTCACCTCTGCAGTTATATGGGAATCAAATTCTACTTTGATTCAAAGGAGATGATGAAGGTGACAAGCACTGCAACCATTTCGATTACGATGACAGCTTGAAATCCTTCCATCCATCCATTCTCAGGGAATTTAAGAGTTTGTAATTCACCTAACCTGAATGTCTTTGAACTGTGGGAGCACCCAGAGGACACTCACACAGGCAGGAGGAGAACATGTAAACGCAGAAAGGCCCCAGCTGGATTCAAACTCAGGACCTTCTCGCCTGGCCTGAGAATCTTTTGATAATGTTTCAAATACTCCTCGGCCACCATAATGGATCTGTTATGTTTGGTACAGTTGATTCCCAACAAAAATAGTTCAAAAGTAGAAAGAAAAAAAAGAGGAAAAGAGGAACAAGACAGTCTTTATTTTTACCTATGCAGAGAGGAGGTGGGTAGTTCCATCGTCTGACAGTTCCTGGCATACAGGTGATATGAGAGTTCCCCTGTAAGGCACACACGTACACACAAACATAAGAGAAAAACGAACATACAGTTAATTAATCTGCTCTCCACGCAGTCACACTTCCTCATATTCTCTGAACCAGACGCTGTTCTCCACATGACTTCTCTCTGCTGTGCTTCAATGCTGAATCCATCTGAAGCCATGGAACAATGGAGAGGCACCATCGCTAGTGTATCCAACGATCACACAGAGACAGAAGTGGGAAAGATTACAGAGAAGTGCCTGGCTAAACTTAGAGAGGCATTTTAAAGAAAGCCCTCTAGTTGGAATCCACTGGTAATCCAGTTTACTGATAAAAAAAAAAGTGATGATAAATTTGAAATGTCTGATGTTTCAATATAATAAACTGAATCATTGGACTTTTATGGAAATGTATAAATAGTCATAGTCAATTTCAAAAGAGTTTGTGATTCAGATTTCTGGATGATGATGTAGATCAAATATTTTGAAATGGTACGCAGTGTACTCTATGGAAAAATTCTGAGTACTGGATTTAGGTCAGAGGAATGAATTGCTGATTGTACATCCAAAACCTTCATTCCTCAGAGCATCCTTTGGTAAAAATCTGGTAAGAATTCATGAGTCCTGTGAATTTTAATAAATGTGAGGAACATAAGGGGCACACTGCCATGATAAAAACTCCAAGCACCATAGTATCTACTACACAGGCACAATAAAAAATTATAGAGGTGTCATCTGATTCATAAAATCAGTGTTATACTCATATGCATCACACCTGGAGAGTGTATCCGGGTTCACACTGGAATGACACCACATTGTTCATCTGAAGACGCTCTCCAACCTTGATGCCGTTCATAGGAACCACAGGCTCTGGACAGTTTGTCAGAGACACGGCTGAGGGAAGTAAGAACAGATGAAAAAAATGAGGAATGAAAGATAAAGACGTATAGAAACATGAAAGCACTCCAAAAAATATATTTAACCAAAATATTTTGGGACAGACAGTTGACCCTGGAGAGAAAAACCAACATGACCAGGAAAATAATCAAGCGGTATGAACTGTTTTACACTTACTTTTGTATTCCAGCCTGAATCCAGCGGCAGACACGCTAATATCAGAGAAAAAGTGGAGGTACAGTTGGTTGGAGGTGCTGTTGAGGAGAGCTGGAACTGTGGTGCCTTTGGAAGAAGAAGATAAATAGTACAAGTTAATAATGTTTCCTCATATTCACAACTAACTGTGTGATTATAAATATATATGAATTACTGGGAAATAGCCCAAAAAAGCTGATTTTCTTTTTTAAATCAAAGATTATCTTGAAAGAAAAAAATTGGCTTTGCAGAAACCTCAGGATTTTTACAAGCCAAAATTTGTCCTGTCTGGTAAGGGATTTATTTATTTATTTTTACAGTGCAACACGTTTGCAGATGAATTATTTTAAAAATAGTTCAATATCCAGGGTTGAGGTGGCAATAAAACATCGAAAACCTGGATAACACGTGCATGAAAATGAGCGCACGCAGATAAATGCAATATTCAGCATTACCTGAGAAACTGCCAAGCATGGTGTCAGTGTTGTCTCCTCCATCAAACACCTCCAGCGAGTCCCAATTCTGCTCCGTGACAAAGCTGATTACCTGGATCTGTGATAAGAAAGAGACAGACGCAAACAGATGGGAGGAAAGATGAAGAAAATGAGGAGGATGAAAAGGGAAAAAACAGAAATTTAGAAGAAGGACTGAAAGTTATGATTTATGATTCGAACATACCCAAAAGGAATAAATGATCCATAAAAAGAAGAAGAAAAACAAACAAAAAAAAAAAAAATCAAAGAACAACAAAACAACATGGTTTGTAAAGTTGGCTAGCTTACCAAGCACTTGTGGCTAGCATGTTAGGAAGCAACAACTTGTTATACACACAGCAAAGAGAGCAAGAGCATGATGATCCACTTCGAGTCTTTCTACCAGCCAGATAAAGTCCAAATTCACCTTCATTTTTCAGCAAAATGTGCTGGTTTGGTGCACTAGCTATTGCATTTCACATTGGGTAAGTAGCATAATGTTAGCTTGTATGGTAGAACAGCTACCTAAACTTATGTAATGAGGGGTTGGTTATAGTTGCTGGAAGTCAGTAAAGCCTAAATGTGGTCAGCATATCTAAAAGAATGAGAAAAGCTGTCGAGGGTTTGGTGTTCAGGTGTGTGATTCACTGCTAATATCAAAAGCAGCTAAATTGAACGTTAAAACTTCAATATAGCAAGACAGCGAATACATATGTGCATAAAGGGATGTCAAATCATCAGCAGTTTCCAAGCATTCTATTCACTGTTTGTATGACCTGATTATTTTATTTTACAGTCACTTAGAAGGCTGTGTGAGAGAAGTCGGCATTAGATCTGAAAGTAATGGAAACTGCCACAAAGAATGGTGAATATTCTCCAAAAAAACAAAAAGACTTTTCATGGTTGCAGCACTTCTGCTGAACAGCAGTGAGATGGAAAATAGGACCGCTCACAAGAACATCCTGAACCCTCAGAAAAAAGCAGCAGAAATGGTGTATTTTTAAAGCATGTTTTACTGTCAAACAACTGCTTATTTTCCTGCTTGGACTGCTGACCGTAGACACAGCACAGGCCTGACTTCCTGTTGGCTTTAGCGCCTCATAAAGTAGCACCACAAGAAATTTTCTAATTAATATCATATATCATTTCAGTAAAAAAAAAAAAAAAAANGAAAAAAAAAAAAAAAAAATTTGAAATACAGAAAGTTTGGGGATCATGACAAAGTCTGACAGCTTCCACAGTGTTAAAGGAAACACTCTTGGTTGATTGGTACAGAAGAAGAAGAAGAAGAAGAAGAAGAAGAAGAAGAAGAAGAAGAAGAAGAAGAATATATGTGCTTGTTGTATCTGAGGATGCTGCAACTTTTTAGGCATTACAGAAATTACAGAAATGTTATTAGATCTTGAGTCACCAGAGAACGTTCATTGGAAAAAAAAATGACTCTGGCTCCTGTTCAAACATGACACTGAAATGTACAGTAAAACTGCTCAAGCGTTTACTGATTAAAGAGCATGCGTTGAAGCTGCTACCCTGCACCATCTATCATGCTTCTCTATCTTTAGTAAAACTCGTCCACTTTTTCAGTATTCACTCTGATCTCTTTTCCTTTCTGCTCTCTCTCTCATCCATTCCTCAGCTCTCTCCTCTGCCTCTGCTGGTTATAGATCGGATATGAGCCAATTAAAGGGGCGGTCAGAGCTCTGGCGCGTCCCAGGGAGACGAGGCAGATCACAGACTGATCTTTCATTAGGGGGCCGTGGCAAAATGTGCCGGCAAGGCATCTCGCTGCTTTCAGTTCTCCTCTGGTCCGTGGCACTCCAATCTAATGTGTCTCTGCTTGCTGGTAGACAGAGGAAAGGAGGGAAGGGAGGAGTGACGAGAGAGAGAGAGAGAGAGAGAGAGAGAGAGAGAGAGAGAGAGAGAGATGAGGTGGACTAGAAACAGCAGGAAGGAGGAGATGGATGCATATCCAGACAGTAAGGACGCAGAGCCAATGTGACAAATCCTCTTCCTCTTATTTTACATTTTGGAAGCACAAGCAGTGGAGAGACCGATGGCAAAATGTGTGTGTGCTTGTGCAATTGTGTGCACGTGTGTGTGAGAGCAGAGGTGGTTTCAAGAACATACATCGCATACATCACCACACAGCTGTCAGGTATGTGTGCAGTTCTTTCTTCTTACTCTTGCTTTATTTCAAAGCGTGTGGCACGTTACCGTGCCGCGCGGCGTGCTAAGTGCGCCTGTGGGCTGCATCGTGTGTTTGACCTGCAAGGACAGTCAGCTGAGGTGGAGGAGTTAATAGCTGAGGGACGCCACTGAGGTCATTAGCCATGCCAACTAAAGCAAAAGCCTCAAAATTTTCCATCAGGCTGATCCGTGGGGACGCTGCCGACGTTCCTGTTGGAGAGCCGGCGTACGTGCGTCAAAGAATTATTATATGCAGGCTAAATTTACTGCAAAGAAAAAAATAAGTGAAGTAATTTCATTTGATTGTTTTATTTAGTAATAATATGCAAGTTTATTTTAGATTGTGTGATATAAGTCAGAGTTCTGATCTGACAGAACCTGAGATGCTAAATAAGCTATGGCGCATCCACAACAATATCAACACTTCTGTGTAAAGGACAATCACGCATTTTTTTTTACATCTGAGAGACTGAAATATTGTCCAATCTGCTCCTCTCCTGTCATTCAGCAAGCTGTTCTGAACACAGATAACTTCAAAAGCCAAACATTGGGATAGGTAGCTATTAATAAGCCATTATAAATCCAGAACTTTTCACCATACAAGTGCTTGTAGGTTCAGACCACACAGAAGAGTTAAAAAAAAAAAAAAAAAANAAAAAAAAAAAAAAAAAAGGCTAAAGCAATATCAAAACGGTCAATTCCCTCAACAATCTGAACAGCGACTAAGCTGGGACTCAAAGGAGCTCAAAATGTACATGTGCATTGGTTCAGAGGGGTGCTAAGGTCAAAATGATGTACAGTATGGGAGAAAAAATGTAGATAAAATATTAATTCTCTTTTTTCAGACCTGGATTCCTGATCCCTCTGGTACAGTGATCTTCCAGACACAGTTGAGGCTGTTGAGATAAGGCTCAGGAAACCCAGGAGATAAAATGGTGCCGGTTCGCTGGGTCAGATTACCTCCACATGGAACTGCGGGAGGAGAAGAGAGGGACAAAATAAAGAGGCAGGAGGTGAAGAAGAGTGAGATTATGCAGATGCATCAAAATAGATCACAACGCAAGTGCAAATTTGCACTCTGAAAAAAAAAAAAAAAAANAAAAAAAAAAAAAAAACACCAAAAAGCCATTAACAAGTACTTAAATGCTGTTCAATTTATTTTTTGTTTACTTTTTGTTCAAATGAAAAAAAAAATCTGCATGGGGGCTTAGGAAATTTCTTAAAACACATAATTTCATTATCATATAATTCCATTATTCAAACTGATTAACAAAACTAACACAACAAATAAGCAAAATTGTCAAATAAATGTCTAGAAACTGTTGATTTTAACAAATCAAATAATCCAAAACTGTTTCAAGATAAACATTTTTTTTGACTAACTTGTAAATGTGCGCATACACACACACACACACACACACACACACACACACACACACACACACACGGAGTGTCTACTGGCTTCAAACACCATCTCCAGCTTGTTCTGTGCAATTCACATCTGGTGACATCACAGGAGCATCTGCTTCCGCTGTAAATGTGTGTGTTTTTAGTACATGTGGGCATCTGCATGTGAGTGTGTGTGTGTGTGTGTGTGTGTGTCTGTGTGTATTTGTGACCACCTGTGTGCCTCATACCTAAATATTGGTGAAATGCCTGCAGCGATTTAACTAGCGGTCCACATCTGTCTCAGAGGAGCTGGTTAAAGTTTGGCTGGGATTAGACTTTACGTGAACTTTGCACACATTTGCACACGCAGTTGCTACTTGAACCATGTGTCTTGTATGTTCACTTGTGTACTTTACATGAATCTGAGGCATTTAATACTATCCACTAGTGAGCAATAGTGGATAGCATTTAATGCCCCAGAAAATATAGTGAAGACCAAAACAAAATCTCTGCTCAGCAACATCAGCATTTTACTTGCGCCAGCGTAACTCAGTTAGCTTTTTCCTGACATTTTCAGCCGTTTTAACTCTCAATTTACTGCAGACGTCACTTGACAAAAGTTGACATTATTGTAGGTTTTGCATCTCGCAGACAATCTGTGTTCTTTCTTATGGACATGCACAACCAATGCTTTAAACAAATGCAGGATACGCATGACAGCCATTGCGTGTTCTGTACATATGCATAGTTAACATGTATAATCCACTTAGAGCTTTAAAGGACCATACCATCCATTTTGCATGTTTGAGCCTAATATATTCAATTTTCATACACGTAAGGTTACTGACAATCATTTCCCAAAGGATAAAACCGTATTTCAGCTTTCCTGATATTTTGCAAAATCTCTTAATCTTTCAAAATAAAATATTCAAGCGATACCTTAAACCTTCCTCCTTAAAAATCCATGTTTCTCCTGCTAATAGTTATGCAGCCTTATGAAGTCATGGTCATTTAAATTTTTCCATAAATACAGGTCTTTTTTGGGACTATATTCCCTGGTGAAGACATACATTTACTCCACGCTTTTTATTGTGCTTAAACGCTAAAATTACGTAACTTCTAAAAAACCTGAATTTACATGTTTTCACAACGATGGATTACCTATTCCAGGAACATTTCAAGTATTCAACAAGTTGATTTTAATAGCAGAATGAACTGAAACCAATGGAGGTCTGGAAGGTAGGAAAAACATTTTTATTTCACTGTTCCAGTAGTATGCTTTGAGAAATAATTGTCAGTAATGTTACATGTATGAAAATTGAATATATTAGGGTCAAATATGCAAAATGGTGGTATGGTCCTTTAAGACAAGACAAAGACAGAAAGAAGTAAAAAACAAAAGGGAAGAAAGAAGTCAAGAAAAACGTGATGTGGTACCTATGCAGCTTGGTATGGAGCTGTTCCACTGTGCCAGGGCGTTGGGAACTGTCAAACACTCGATGGCACTCGATCCCTCCAGCACGTAACCTGGAGTGCACTCAAAGCGAATCACCGCACCAACAGCAAAGTTGTTTCCCATTCGACGGCCATTTCGGGGCTCAGGAACCGAGCTGCACTGGGTGGCGCTGGTCCTCGGCACAGCTGTAGAGAAAGAGAGACAGACGGTGAAAATTAGAGGTGTAATCTGTGGCATTTCCATAAACACCTGAATATCTGTAGGACATCCGATGAATTTTACCACTTGGTCAATAAAATGATCGATAAGGTGTCAGGATCAGTATGTCCACAATGCATCAAGAATACATTATACATAAGTAAACATACAGCTCCACTTTGAGTCATGGTTCACTCAGCTGACTTACAATAAAACTTAAAAACATGAATAATTTATTCATTAAACTTTCTCCAGAGCTGCTGTTGCCTTTGGATATCTCCACTAAATGCCAGTTTTGGTAGAGCGCGTTGTTTAGGGAAAGAACAGGGGAATTTGAATACATCCTTTTTAATAGAATGCTATTCTTTCAGACCCACACTTCTGCAAATACACACATCACACAGATTTAAAATGCTCATACAAATCCTTGATAAAAACCATTTAATATGTACGATTTTTAGAACGTGTGGAAACAAAAGAAAGAAGGTGGCAGGATTTGCTTTTGTGAGTTACGTACCCTGGTAGACTAGGTGGAATCCTCGGGAGCTGGCTTGGCCTTTGGAAGCGAAGCGAATCAGGATTTGGTTGGAGGTTGCTAATGGCAAGGACTCTCCTATGAAAAATGAAGTTGGAGACACAGTTTGTAATGTTTTTCAAAGTCATATTTGTGTGAGCACATCCAATTGTTGCTTGTGGCTTACTGATGATTACATAACCAACCCAGTTTAAAAAAAAAAATCAGTATTTTTCTATGATCATCAGCTGGACACTATGAATTCTCTGCTAAGTGCATGAAAAATGAAAAAAATGCATGTTGTTTGGGAACCTGCATATGATTGCATGAGTGAGGACATAGCTTTCTTGATATGAATTTATGGAGAGGATCTGTCTATCCGCAGCATTGCAGGAGTATGTGAACAGAATTAGGTTCCAGACTTTAATAAAAAGCTGCTGTGAAATCTAGGCATAGGCATGGTGATGTGAGGCTTTGCCTGGGAGACACACATCTTTGCAAATACGCAGTACACAACTTGCTTATAATGCTTTTTTTTGCATGATAATATGGGCCATATCTCAATAAATATTATTGATTTCCCTTATCAAATTCAGTTTATTGTCATGAGGAGCACTATTCAACCAGTGATCACACCTGTGTAAAGGCTTTTGTGGCTCTTGAGGGTACTGTGCAAAGTCAGGGAAATGGACCTTATGACATCATCAGGGTTACTTCCTGTTGGTTACTTAAAAACTAAAGCCAATCCTAGAACCTTTTAGCAAATTCAACCCACCAACTTTTAGGAGTGTCTCTAGTTTTCAAACTTGTAGTCTTGAGTTTTCTTCATGCTCCTCATGACACATAAGGTGAATTTATTTGTAAAATGGGTGGAATCATCCTTTAAACTCAAGGAAACATGTTTTGAATCCTCTAACTTGCCTTTAATGTATAGCAATGAACGAACATTTTGATGTTAGAATCATCAAAAAATGGCATATTTGATCAATAATATTATTGTTATAATCTCCAATTTGGATGAGACCATAGCTTGCTGAGGCATGTGCTTCACCCCAAAAATAAAATCTGTGCGTCTGAGTGTATGCGTCTCTTATGTGCATGTTTTGTTTAAGACGTGTATAATTACTTGTGTGTCCTTAAATGTAGTGTCCTGTGATAACTCCTGCAGCAGCGCAGTTGCTTCACACATCATCATCACGATTACTCTCGTCCCGCCGTAGGATCCCCAAGGCATGCTGGGTAGTTTATTAGAGGAAGCCCTGGCTGTGTGTNCCCGCCGTAGGATCCCCAAGGCATGCTGGGTAGTTTATTAGAGGAAGCCCTGGCTGTGTGTTGTCATAGTGACAGTGTTTCATAATTTGCTGTGCAGGGCAGGTAAACATCATCACTCTGGCCACTTTCCAATTCCAACCCACTTTGTCCTTAAAGTGCTTCTCCATGTTTCTATATGATTAACTTCTTAAAGGAAAATACCAGCCATTTTGCATATTTGAGCCTAAATTCAATTTTCATACATATAAGATAGCTAACAATCATTCCCCAAAGGATAAAACTGCATTTCAGCTTTCCTGATATTTTGCAAAATGTCTTAATCTTTCAAAATCAAATATTCAAGTGATACACNTCAGCTTTCCTGATATTTTGCAAAATGTCTTAATCTTTCAAAATCAAATATTCAAGTGATACACCCTTTAAAAATCGATGTTTCGTCTGCCAATAGTTATGCAACCTTATGAAATCACACTCGTTTAAATTTTTCAATAACTCAGGGCTTCTTTTGGGACTTTATTTCCCGTTGGAGACATACATTCATTCTGTGCTTTTTATTGTGCTTAAACGCTAAAATTACGAAAATTTGAAAAAAAAAAAAAAAACCCTGAATATACTTGTTGTTTGCGATGATGGATTATCTATCCCAAGAACGTTTCAAGTATCAACAAGTTGATTTTAATAGTGTACCAGAATGAACTGAAACAAGTGGTGGTCTGGGAGGTAGGGGAAAAAAAACCCCCTCACTGTTCCAGTAGTATGGTTTGGGAAATGATTTTAGTAACCTTATGTGTATGAAAACTGAACACAATAGGCTCAAACATGCAAAATAGGTGGTATGGTCCTTTAAGGATCACTGAAATGTGTGCATTTTCAAGTGTACCTGTGCAATTTAACTCCCCAACACCAAAAGCAGTAAATGGCAGTTGTTGGTGTTCGAAGGTTTAAATGCAGCATTCAAAGAAATCAATGTCAAAGATTAACACAGCAGCTGTTTAACAGCAACTCTAACAGGTTTAAAGTGAAAAAAAAAAGAAAACATTTTACTATTCTACGACATTTGTTTGGCAGGTTACAACTGCATTTTGCTGATAAAGTAGCCAAATTGAAGTGAAGCTGGATCAAAAATTGAATAATGATGGTATTAAATGATGTCAGCGCAACAAAAGCCATTTTAGAAATCAATTAAGAAATTAGCATTTAAATAAGCCTCCTTGATTTCTTGATTTAATCCTTTTGTCCTCGCCACTTACATGCTGCTTCCTTGTATTTTCAGATCCCTCCCTTTTATTAGCAATTCATGCTAATCTTCCTTTCCTCTCATTTCATTCTGGTTGCTGCTTCTAATAATCCACAATCCTTTTCTTTTCATAGAGCCATAATGAGACAAGTTCACTGCAACGTGCTTTTCAAGGTCAGCATAACTCTTCTGTTTTGACGACTGTAATTTAGCGTGTTTGACTAATAATATCTTGCCAACCACCAAAACACTCATTACCTGCCTGCAGTACATCTGAGCTTGCATAATGACAAACAGCTTGTAGGTATAATTAGGCTGTATGGGTGATAGCAGGTGTGTGTTTCATGCATACACACACTTATGGATTATACCTAATTTATGCTGGTTATGCTTGTGCGCACCATTTCTGCAGCAACAGTGTCAATGTGGGCTAAAGGTCTCTTCCTGTGCCAAAGTGTGTCATTTCTGTTCTGCCATGCCTGGTTAGAGAGCTCCATGAAGCTGCCGCCAGGAGTCTGCAGTTAATACTGCGCCCTGTTTATTGAGCTGTAAACTAGATTTTCTGAGGCAGTCCTGGACATAAACCAAAGTAATCATTTTGCTTTTGTCAAGCTGCAGGGCTCAGGCAGGCTGAGATAGAGAGCTGCCCTCAAACTCACACACCTTTTCGCTCAGCCTCTGTTGAGAGGCTCAACCTTCCCTATTCTTCATTATTGCATTCTTTGCTTTTCCTCTTCCGTAAAAAAGTTCTGGCACCTATCAAGTCTGTGTGTCTGCAATTTTCCCAATACGGTTGCAACCAAACACTCCTTTATCCTTCACCTTCAACTTTTATACTGCAGCTTTTATTATTAGTGTTGTCCTTTCTGCTTTTCTTCATCCTTTTTTCATCTCTTCTCGTATGTAATATTTATGTATACTGGTGCATTCTTGTCTTAAAGGCGACATGTTCTTATTTTGATGTAGGGATCTATTTGGAAGCCTTTGTAATGTGTTAATGTACAAAAAAACTGATCCACTTCTGCTCTCCTTTGCTACAGCACCGCTTTGCACACTGAGTAAAAACGTTCCGTTTTAGGTACTGTTTGTTGAAGGCCCGCTCCTGAAAGCCCTCCTCTGATTGGCCGGCTGTGTCAGGCCTGAGCCGGTAGCTTCCACAGACTTAAAAACATGGATGCTGGCCAAACATTCTCTCCCTCGTCTTGTACCTGGTAGGTGTGTCTCACCAGGTGTGCAGGTGGGTAAATTCAAATGTCAAATTCAACTATAGACTATAAAAAATTTAAGAAACAAAGCATAACATTTCCCTTTTAAATTTATTTCAAGTTTGATATAAGTTTTAAATAAACAGAGGATTCTGACAAGTACAGTAAGTCAAGTGCGTGTATGTGTGCGTGTACTTTGTCTACTGCATGCATATGTGTTTCAAGAGCTGATACTTGCATGTAATACAAATTCACGTCTACAGTAAGCATTTTTTATGTGTCGATTATCCCTGTGACTCTTAAGTTGTTGTGGTTGTTGAGTTTTGTTCACAGCCCACCTGCAGCCATGGCAGCTCTGCCTGTGTCAGCATTTCTCCTCACAGTTTAACTGGATTCCTAAGGAATATGGCTTAGACGGCATTTTATTTAATCTCCTGTCATGTTTAAAGAATAATGGTTAGATCAAACAGTTAAAGTACGTTTGCTGCTTTTGTACATGCTGTTTCTGCATATGAAACAAAAGTAGTACAAGCTTGCATGAGTCACGTTCCATGTGAGCAGTCCCAAGCTGCCTTTCATTTAACTCCCTCCAGTTGGATAACTGCTGAAATATTCCCTGTAGTGCCTTTATAAATGTGTAGGCATTAGGCATCTGTTTGTGTGTGTGTGTGTGTGTGTGTGTGTGTGTGTGTTGTGTGTATGTGCTTAAATACCTGTGTGTGCTCCAGACAGGGAGCTAAGGACACGGGAATGCTGCGTCGCTCCATCGTAAACCTCAACAATGTCGTTCAGAGCCGTTTGAAAGAAGGTGAATTGGCTGAAGACAACTGCAGACAGATGTGGACAGAAAATGGAGATCAATAATTTCCTTACATAACTGACTCCATGTTGGCACCTGAAATCACACTGAAAGGCAAGGAATCCATTGAATGACATTGAAAACTTAATATTTCAATCAAAATACTTTTTTTTAAACCAAAACGGTCAATATCACAATTTCTGACGACACACCTTGTGATATTACACCAGGTAGATGTGATATCAGTTTTGTCGCGGTTTAATAGCTTGTCAGTAGCTGAAAAGCTCCAGCGATGATAGCTAACTTGTAATAAAAAGTGCATCTGTGTGATGAAATGTGGCCAAAACAGCAGAGGCTGCATTTGAGCGACTTTCGCAAAGTTGTGCAACATTTGAAATTTGTGGATGGCATGGATGAACAACTTTGATGAGCAACTGGCAGAGGAGGAACCTACATGATTCCTCCAAAGATGGATTATAAAGACCGCCACGTGGCTGGCAGGATACTCTATACTCTGGGGTGCGAGGAACATTCCTGTCACATGAAGTGGAAAAATATTTACAGCCTAGAAAGCGGGGATCCCGGCGGGGCTAAAGAGCCTCGCGGTTCCTCTCAGTCTTTATGCGAGATTGTCATGAACGCGTGACAATCATGTGAATGGCAGGACACGTAGACGATCCGTTTTGGAGCCGCATCAGCATGCATGCACCAGACTTTAAGCTCCTCTACAATGCATTTATCCTTTCAGCTTATCCTTTCTACTCCTATTACATAAACATGTTCCACCCCTCAAATCTCTCTCTGATTTGCTTATACTGCAGACTAAAAAGAAAGAGAGGAATATTGCTCTCCATTAGGTGTAATGGCAGGATCCAGTCTGAGTTGTGTAACTATGACTCACCCATCTATTCCCACATTCTCATCTTCAGCGTTTCCCCTCTCTGTCTATCTGTGTTAAGAGAAGCTGGTGGATGCTGTGACCACCATCCTGTCCTCTCCATTGAGGAAAATAGCCTGTCATTACCGCTGGTACATCACCCTAATGAGAAGCTGCAAGAATCGAGGCAAAAAGCATTTGTGGCTCTGCACGACAAAGTGTGTTTTTTGCCTTGGGCTTTGCTGCCCATTTTTCAAGAAAATGGAAATCTGGGCTTTAATTATTTCTATTTCCTCTCTCGCTTTGACGTCATTGAGTGAAATGTGTTGCCAACAGGCTCCAGGAAGGACGAGTGCCCAGTCATTTTAACAGCACCGGGCTTCCGAATGGGTGTCATGACCTCAACACTGCAAAGACAGGGATGAAGTACCCCAAAGCCAAACACACGCAGGCGACCGCTATTTGCTGTAAATTAACAATGATAGGATTTGAGTTTTCCCTTACAGAGGCTGAGTGTTAATAATTAGCAAGTCAGGGTGAGAAGAAAAGTAGGAGGAGGAGATAAAGACAGAGTGAAGCAGAGAGACATGGGTAGTTTGGAGAGTAAGTGAACCATGTTCCTGCTTCTGTATTTACATGTTAGAGCTGCCAAACTTTTTTATTATTTTTGCTTTGAAAATAATTTGCCGCTGCTACGTATCAGAGCTCACATATTCAAAAGAAGCTGTGACCTTTAAGATGGAAATGCCAAAAAGTAGTGAAACTCCAAGAACTCCAGAGCTTCTCGACACCAATTATTTTTTAGGTGTGCTGTATGTGTGTGTGGGTGTATCAGACTGATATATTGCGTGCCTCGTGTGTAAGACACTGAATAAAGCTGCTCCACTATAGTGATGTGAGAGACAAATATCAATCGTGTGATTGAGTGTTTGCTGAAATATATGAAAACCTTTTTATAGTTGTTTCATATCAGTACACTTCTCGTGCTCAGGCATGCGTTCAGTAAATCTCTGTCTATGGCGTTTTAATTGCTACTAAAGAAAGCTGTGTGTGGGGGAGTTTTAACAAGTTTTCCACAAAGTAGTTGTTGTTTTTTTTTCCCCCACGCAGTTGTCCCTGAGTATACTCAAGTGTGAAAAGCTAAATTGTTTTCCTTACAGTTTTTTTTTTTCTACACTCTGTAAAATACAGCGAGACACCTGAACACAGCACATGTATAAGGATGTTATGAACCTATAGCTTGTTTGCTCTGGTCCAAATGAGTGAATGAGTTAAAGGCTGGCCGGTTGGAAGTATGCTCCTTGATGTTAGCAGCACGCACCGAGCATTCTCTGGTTCCAGATCAACTGATTGCCTTGTGGTTGGAGTCTGTTTGTGACCAGAGCAAACCCAGTTCTTTAAAAGGGGTCTTGCTGTGGTTTGTGGGCCCAAAGCCAAATCTGATTGTTGTGTTCAGACCTGTTCAAATATATTGTACTAATGCTGCGTTCAACAGACTTCAGAATTTTCCGAATTCTTACTCGGAAAAATGCGTTTGAAAGGCACTTGAAGTCGGCGCTCCAGCTGGGAACCTCAGACCAAACTGATCTACCCCGACTTAGCGAGTATGATGTCATTCAACATGGCGGCGCCGTGGAAGTGAGATTTTGTGAATGGAAATGATCAGCTAAAAGGTGAATAAAGTATTTTTTCTTGTGTGAAATTGAAAGAAAAAAGTCAGAATATATTGCAATAGTGACTATCTATTTTGTATAATAACTGTTTGCCAGATACTTAAGTGTAAATAATTTCAGAATATTACTTCTGTACACAAAGTTTAATACCCACTGTGATTAATAACATTGTAAAACAACACAACCAAACAGTCCTGTAGTCTAACTTTACTTTAGTTAGCATTTATTTCTAAGTTTAATTAATTTTATAGTATTTATTGGCGTTCAGCTATGCTTTTTTGATTACATTTGGCTGCAACAGTTTGAGGTTGGAAGTTGGAACTTCCAACNGTTCAGCTATGCTTTTTTGATTACATTTGGCTGCAACAGTTTGAGGTTGGAAGTTGGAACTTCCAACTGGGAAAAATTCGACTTCAGAGGTCTGTCGAATGCAGCGTAAGGGGGGCAAAAGTTCAGAACTGAGTCCAATTCTGGATCAACCTACTTGGATATGAAAATAGCTTTAATGAAAAACATGTATTTGTTACTTCTGTACTTCCTGTGATTTAAGTCTTCATAACTTTAACACAATGCAAGCCTGAACACAGTTTGTCAGAAACTATTTAGCTTGTGTAAAGTAAATTACCTGCCAAAAGAAATGAAAAAACCAGGCTAAAATACCCCGTGCTCTTCTTTATCTTACCGTAATCTCTGGGCACGGCCACAGAGTACAAACAGGTCCGTGCGCTGCTGTAGTTGCCAGGGTAACCGGGAGACAAAACCACTCCCTCCAAACCCGAGTACTGTCCACCGCATGGAGCTAGAGATAGAAATGAGAAGGTGCATAAAGAGAAAACCAAAGGGACAGGGTACACAGACAGAGAAAAAAAAAAAAAAAAAAAAAAGCCAACAGTGTAAGATTCCATTTCTCTTTCTCCCTCCACATTCTCCATCCTCTCTGTTCCATCACTCCTAAATTACTTTTCCTGTCTGATTGGGCTTTGGGTGGAAGATGTCCCTGGTGTTTGCTACAGTGAAATTGCAATGTTTTCTAAGTGTCTCTCTGGGTTAGCCTGGGTGAGATGAGCCTCCGATCGCCTCTCCTGCTTAAAGCCCTGAAAAATGTTGTACCCGTGCATGCTATCTTTGTGCATGTGCTGATTTCATGTTTATGAATGTGTGTGGGAACAAATATGCAGTATAAGGATGTATTCCAGCTGACATTTAACTGAGGCTGCATCCTGCGAGAACCAGATTATAGATAATACAATGCTGGGGAGTTTTTCCCAGCTTTCCATGGGAGATACATGATGTATTGTTTCCGCTGTGGACATGTCAGAGAACAACGGGATAATGCAGGTTTTATCTTGACAGTAAAGAGCCTCATCAAACCGCAGATTAAATCACATTCGCATCCTCACGTCTATAAACATTAGCAAAACCCACACATTTACCCTCAGGGCGTAGCATGATCATACTCACTCATATATTTACATGTGATAAATCTATAATCACAGATCTAGTTTGTGTTCCTAACAACGGTCTCCAGATGTCAGTGTTTACCAATGCAGATGGGTTTGGGTTTGTTCCAGCTGGGTTTGCCGTCCCCCCCCATGATGCAAGTGAGGGTGGGGTCTCCCTCTAATGTGTAGCCGCTGTCACAGTNCCGTCCCCCCCCATGATGCAAGTGAGGGTGGGGTCTCCCTCTAATGTGTAGCCGCTGTCACAGTTGTAGGTGACGGTGGAGCCCAGCTTGAGCTCGGTGCCCACCCGTGTACCGTTGCGCACCAGGCCCGGCTCGAAGCAAGACTCCCTGGGGTTTTCTGTGGAGAGAGGTAACATGGTGTAAAATTAGCAGCAGAAGGGAATTTGTGTTGTATTCAATAAACAGATAAGCAATAACTGGAATGTTTTCTGGCTGAAATGTCTGATATTTTCAGATTTTGTCTGTGATCATCATCCTTTGTTGCTTTCCTCCTTTTTACAGAGTATTTCATGCTTTCATCTTTCACTAAATATATCTACCCAGCTGTCACTTTTTTCCCTAGCCCTTGATGGTACCCTCCCATCTGTGGCTTCTGGAGGCATGTATGTCTTTGCAAACAGACAGGCACTTGACTGAGAGTGGCATTGCTCTGGCTCAGGGTCTGCTGACTGCACACAACCCACTGCAGTGCAGTCAACTAGAAAAGACAATGCACATACGCAAGCTTTCTTCCTCGAGCACACACACACACACGCGCACACACACACACACACACACAGTGTCCACATATCAATCACCGCTCATGAGGACATAAGAAAGATGTCTTGCTTAATCTACCAGCATGTTGCTCTGAGGGAGAAAATGTGCACGTGAACCAGTCAATTCTGCAGACTTCACACATTTACAGCTAAATTATTATAGGGAAATGTCCTGAGCAATTTAGCTCAATCTTAAAGACAAACTAAATGCAGTCAAATCAATACAATTAGTCGAAACCAAACTTATATGCATAGCAGCTCTCAGGGTTCACATTCTAAAGGTGTCACATTTAAAGGACCATACCACCCATTATGCATGTTTGAGCCTAATATATTCTATTTTCATACATGTAATGTGACTGACAATCATTTCCCAAAGCATACTACCGGAACAGTGGGTTATTTATTTATTTTTTTTCCTACCTTCCAGACCTCCATTGGTTTCAGTTCATTCTGGTATGCTATTAAAATCAACTTGTCGATACTTGAAATGTTCTTGGGATAGGTAATCCATCATCACCAACAAGACATGTATTCAGTTTTTTTCTAAGTTATGTAATTTTAGCATTTGAGCCCATCAAAAAAGTGCAAAGTGAATATATGTCTCCACCAGAATATAGTCCCAAAAGAAGACCTGCAGTTATCAAAAAATTTAAACAACCATGACTTCATAATTTTGCGTAACTATTAGCAGGCAAAACATGGATTTTTAAGGTGGGTTTATCACTTAAATATTTGATTTTGAAGGATTAAGAGATTTTGCAAACTATCAGGAAAGCTGAAATACGGTTTTATCCTTTGGGAAATGATTGTCNGAGATTTTGCAAACTATCAGGAAAGCTGAAATACGGTTTTATCCTTTGGGAAATGATTGTCAGTAAAGTAACTTGTATGAAAATTGAATATATTAGGCTCAAACAAGCAAAACGGGTAGTATGGTCCTTTAAAGGAGTCATATTATGCTCTCTTTTTTTAATTTTTATGTTATAATTTAGTAGGGAGTAGTTGAGCGCTGTTTTTTGTGTGTGTGCATTAAACCATTGCAAAAGTTACAGAATAGACCCCCTAAATGGAACATGGAAATCAGCATAATCTGGCCTATTTAATAAAGAGATTCACTGGGAAACCAGCAAAGAAAAACAACACTGCAATAGCTATTAGCATCTTTTTGATGACAATAGCATTATCTGTGTTTTTTAATATTTACTACTAATTTCACATAAACCATGTTGTCTCTCTGTTACTTGTCCTTCCTTCCCAAACCTGGAACCACAACGAAAGCAAGAAGCACCTGAAAAATACTGAATGGAGGCCTATTTGCAAAGTATGTTGGACAAGCTTAGTAGGACGTTGGACATGTGATCTGTCTGTCTCAGTCTGTCCTAGTCAGGTCAAGCCTTCTCATAGGCTGACCGAGGCTTTCCCTTCGCACGTTCTCTTTTAAAACAGCAGACCTGGGAAGGGACATTATAGTCATGATGGATGCAGCAGACATCCGGTCTGGACTGGCCCTGGACACAAGCTAGCATCGAGAAGGTCAGTCACAACAATGGAGACGGCCAATTTAACAAGACTCGCCCTGGGACATTTCTCGATGTGAGAGGCCACATCTGTTTTGGAAAATGCTCAGAGGAGTCTAAAAGATGCGACGCGATGCCTTGGAGTGTGTGAGTGCATTGGTTGAGACAGATGCGTGTGACTGTGCTTGCATGTCTATGTGGAGTGTAATCGTGTGTGTCTGTGTCTATATTTGTATGCTGCTCAAATGTGGCTCAGCCATGTGATGTTTTTGCCCACATACTTCCCCCGAGAGCCAAATCAGACATTTCCAAGGATGCAGAAACAGAAAGATGTAACAACTGCTCGGTAAAGAGGTTGACATCACTTCAGGCAGAATCTGTAATCAAATTTTCAGTGGCAGGCTGACCAAATTCTAGCATGCTCAAGTCGTCAACTTCCTGCTTCATTACAAAACAGACCCAAACTCGCAGCCAAACACGTTTATGTGCCACATTGTTTGTCTGAATCTCAGGAAGTAATTTATGTATTATTTGGTTATGGCTCATTAGTGTGGAGAATTGGAAGTGGGGAGAAGGGAGTTTTTGCGAGCCACACACTGGGTCCATCTGCTCTACCAGATTGGCCATACAGCATCACACACTGTACCACACACTGCAGTAGACATTTCTGGGAGTGAGTTAAGGGGTAAGCTCTGTAACACCACGTAACCAAAAATGTCCCGTTTCCACTCCATTTATGTCCAATGTGCAAATGAACTGCAGGGCTACATCCCATACACAACATAATACCCATCCCATACATAATACACAATACACAACTCTCCATGGGACAAAGAAATCTCTGCCATTTTTGAAGAAGCTGGTCTTCATTCCTAGAAATAATCTACGATGTAAAATTAATGTAATTAAAAGCAAGCTCTCCTCTGTTTTTGAAAAAAAANTAATCTACGATGTAAAATTAATGTAATTAAAAGCAAGCTCTCCTCTGTTTTTGAAAAAAAATGGGACAGAGATATTATGTTAAAACCAAAATTCCAGACTTATAATCAAATTAAGCAAAAATATGGCCCTGAAGTCTATGTCACATCACATGTATCAAGAAGCCAAAGATCTTTAATTGCTCAGTTGCGAACAGGCATCCTTCCTCTGAATGTGGAAATCGGTAGATTTAGAAATATACAGGAGGAAAATAGACTGTGTGATTTGTGTGGGTTGGGAGAGGTTGAGGATGAGATGCACGTTCTTTTGTACTGTACTTACTATGATGATTTGAGAGGGTTAATGTTTGATGAAATGTTAAAGAGCCGGAGAGTTTTTGGTGGACAGATTATCAGAAATTGGAATGGCTGTTTAGTTTTGGGGTTTTTAAGTTAATTAATTTTGTTTCAAAAGCCTGGAAGAGAAGGCAGGATGGGTTATATGTTCAATGACTACAGTATGTGGAATATTTTTGTTTGTTCTTCTTCTGTAATTTTCCTGTGAGTTGTGGTATCATTGTATATGTATGTATATGTTTATATTGAAGTATCCGGCATGTGTGTAATGGTGTCTTGTAAGCCCTTGTGGGCTGGTGAGTGTGTATGACACCTTAATAAAAATATATTCATTCATATTCATTCATTCCCATAAGCAGGTAGAATCGAACAGTAGTTAAATTGCTTATAAATTGCTCTAATTCTTCCCATCTGGAAACCAGCCAAGAAACAGAGAGCAGGGGTCAATCTGGAATTGGTAAAATGTCTGATACCTTAAAGAGCTCTAACTGAGGCTGGGAGATTTAGAAAGATTTAACACTGTTCTCTCAAGCAAAGCCCTTAACAAAGCTGCTCTCTCCAATTTAGAACTTGTACAGCTTCTGCATATTTGTTAGCTGAAAGATTTAACGTATCCTGCGACACAACAGGCACTGAGGCTTTCCCTTTGTGAGACTGCAGCACAAGCACAAAGCACGAATGTGTTGTGATATCCTTCAACCACCTGGTCCTCTCTCGAGCTCACCCATGATCACCGTGCATCATGCGTGAGGAACAAAGTACCTTGTGAGAGATAATAACTACAAAGACAATAAACCAATACACCAAAAAGTAGCTTGCAGTAATTATGACCAGGCAGACTATGGCACAAATGGGAGAGTGGTGATCAGAATGGTGCAGAACAGACGCCTCATTCTTTCTCTGGAGCAATTTTCACACCGCTAATCTCACTTGCTTTGGACCATATACAAGAGGCAGCTAGAAAGAAACAATGCACAAAGTCGATAAGCAGCACAGGGCAAATGCATTCTCATGCTGCCAGAGGAGGATTCTGAAACGTGTAAGTAGCTGGATGCATGTTCTTACAGCTCTTAGTCATACATAAGCTTTAATGCTACACGTATGCTGTCAGGTTTAAGTGACAAGTCCAATATCACACTACATGTGGCACATATGTGTTATAAACATGAAAACAGTTAAAAAAAAAAAACAAAACAAAAAAAAAACATGGAATCAGATATTCTCAGATCCATTTTGAGCCACATTTACTTTGTTCACATACCTGCCAAAGCGGCCTGAATCCAATTTTTTTGTTTACATGTGACACAGATCTGATTTTTTTCTGAGCAGCATGAACAAACCAAATCTGCTTTTTTCACATCAGATTTGCTTATGTGGTCCCAGATTTGATTCATATCAGATCTCTGGCTAAGCGACCGCTGCGTGAATGGTCAAAACGGAATTCATGTGACTTTAAGTTCCACTTCTCTGTGTAGAAGCAGTGGTGTCACAGCTCACTTACAAACATGAATACGAAAACATTAAAAAAAAGAAAAAAAAAATTTGAATTGAGCATTAAGACCTATTATGTGAACACAACTATTGATACTGTTTATGCATTTCAATCTGACAGATGCGACTATCATCTAAACATAAATTGGAATTTCCTTGCTATTCCAACACGCATGTTATAAAATGTGACACTTTTCTATTTTGTCCTTATATGAATAACATAAACAATCAATGATCAAGTAATCAATCGAGGCTGTGAAATGAAGTGGAAGTGATCATTGCTGTGCAGAGGCAAAATAAATAAGTTAATAAAATTTGAAAAAAAAAAAAAAAAAAAAAAAAAAAAATTGGGCATTTATACCTGAAGTGTAAACGTAGCCAAAGAGCCATGCACACATCAAATCCAAATTTCCATTGATTTTGTGATTTTTGTTCAATGTACCGAATACATTTTTAAATCTTTCCGCCAACCAGAGGAGTGCAGACCTGTGTACTGCAGCACGAATCCGTTGCTGCTGAGGGAGGCGTCGCTGCGGAAAGCCAGGAAAAGCGTGCTGGAGCTGCTTTCAATGCGATCCGGAACGTCTGTGCCATAGAAACTACCCAGCAAAGGGCTGAGGGAGTCCGGCCCATCGTAGATATGTAAGAAATCATAACTAGGTTCCAAACTGAACCTGGAAACACAAACGCAAATTAAACCGTTATAAGTAATAAGACCTGTTATTTCAAAGACCAGAAGTACAGTACATGTTGCAGTCACTGAATCTTACTGGTTGAAGCTGAGAGCGATGACGTAGTCTGGTGTGACCGTCACTCGCCAGTCACACTCCCTTCCATGGGGGTAAGGCTCAGGATAATCCGGAGACAGAATCAACCCGCTAGGTC
Organism: Lucifuga dentata; assembly: GCA_014773175.1. Classification (NCBI taxonomy): domain Eukaryota; kingdom Metazoa; phylum Chordata; class Actinopteri; order Ophidiiformes; family Bythitidae; genus Lucifuga; species Lucifuga dentata. The sequence goes on from VXCM01002052.1 coordinate 100,667, forward strand.
CAGTCAGGTTCCCTCCACATGGAGCTACACAAAAGGATAAATGGGTTAAAAAGAAATCACAATACACAGTCAAAAAAAAAAAAAAAAAAAANAAAAAAAAAAAAAAAAAAAACAAGACATTTGAGACATAAAAATATCTATCTTAAGAAGGTATATTATGTAATTTTCATTTACAATTGTCATTTTGTTTGGGAGCAATCTGCATGATTCTGCCTCCAACTCGCTTATTCCCATCCAACTAGCAAGTATTGTCTGTGTTTCCAAAACCTATTAAAAACAGTTGGTTTGGAAGACATATTTCATCTTTGTCATTTTGTTTGGCACAGAGCTTTGTAAATAAAGCCATGCTGGATGCCTTCCGGGTTCTGCAACAACTCTCCCATATCAAATGTCTTGGTGTGCAGCTGAACACAGTTCAAACATGCATTTGTGTGACATTTAGTAAGCATCTTCTGCAGCCTGGTTCTTCATGGCACTACTTTGCATTTCTCAAAATTAAACTATATCCCTTTAAAAAAAAAAAAAAAAAAANAAAAAAAAAAAAAAAAAGAAACTGGTGTACAATGGAAGCAAAATGGGCTTTTCCAGAAAGGTAGAGGAGCACCTTGTTGGTTAAGTCATTTTATGTGATTTGTTGAACTACCAGTATATCAGTCATTTCTCTTAGCTGAAAGCTGGCAGAAAATCATATAAATATATATATACATATATATATATATATGTATATATATATATATATATAGTNAATCATATAAATATATATATACATATATATATATATATGTATATATATATATATATATAGTACAAGCACTAATTAAGTGAGGCAGCAGAGCTAATTACAAGGTCTTAATTAGCACTGTTAATTACTTCTCATTGCTTTCTGCAGCAACGTGTGATCATACCCTTATGAATGAAGTAGACTCAGTAAAGTCTGACTGAGAGCTCTGTGTTGTTACTGAGAGGCAGGATAATCACATCTGTCTGTCTCCTGCAGTAACTTCAGGAAATGTCTGTGGAATAAACCAATCAGGTTTCCATGCCTAAGATTCACTTTAGGAGTCTGTAAAATAATCACATCAGGGATCTGTATCATCTACCTGTTTCAATAAAGCTGAGCAAACAAGAGAGGCTATACAGTGCAATGTACTGCTGAATGTGGCAAGTTTAGGGTTATGAGCTACTTTGGAACATTTCTACTTTCTACAGTTTTTCTCAACTAGTTTCATACTTTATTATGATGACTTAAACCATATGAGCATACAGTAAATTGAGCAAATATTTGTATTTTCTCGAAGTGAGCAAGCCAGCTAAAACCACGTAGAAGTGCTTTTGCTTTATAAAGTGTTTTAAAAATTCAATATTGGAATATTTCTTAAACTAGGCAACCAGGAAAGAAATTGATGTCATAGTACATATAGAGTATGCAGCCCAAGACCAAAGTTTTGCAGAGAATAATAGTACTGCTTTAACTATAATATACAAATATTACTAATTCTACCTTGGCTACTATTTTTACTGCTGCTAGTAAGAAGGATAAAAATGAAGCAATAGCAAACTTCATGTACCATAGAGGATTTCGCATCGCAGGAACTCAGGAACTTTCTTTTGTTTCGCACCGAGGAACCAGAACCTATTTCGGTACTGTAATATGAAGAGTTCTTAGCTTCATCTCCAGGGTAGATGATCCACTCAAAATAAGAAAAAGCTCTCGCTACTTTTGTTGGTACTCAGATTTATTCAGAACACAAAAAGTCCTAAGAAAAAATTCAAAGATCACTATAATCGAAGTGACTCCAATAGACACATACAGACAGATTAAAAAGAAGCATGTAGCTCCTAATCCGGTTAGATCTTTATAAATTTGTTCCTAATTTAGTCCTAAACTTTAGGTCTAAGAGCATCTTATATTGTACCAATGAACATAACATTCATCATCCATCAGCGCTGACTGGATGCTGTCTGTACCTGTGCAGGTAGGAGGGTCCGGTTTCCAGAAGAAGCGGCCATTGATCTCAGTGCAGGTGATCCTATTGGCCCCCTGCAGAATATAACCCGGATCACATTGGAACACAACATGGTCCCCAGGCTCCCTGCTGTCGCCACCGCGGGTTCCGTTAGTCGGCATGCCCGGGTCATTGCAGGAAGTCGCAGTAGAGACTGAAGGAGCGAGAAAAGAAAAAAAACTAGAGGTTAGAAGTGAAATCAAACCTCAGTTCCAACTTGAAAGGACGGTGATTTAGCTTCAGCTACACCTCAGCGAGTAAAGAAGTCTTTGTCAGTTACTCCATATCTGTCTGCCACCTCCCTCCTCCTCACCAGAGAACTGCAGAGCAAATCCCTGTTTGCTGGTGAAGAAATCGGTGGTGAACTGCAGGCTGACTGTGTTGAAAGTGCTGTGGGCGTCTTGGGGCAGCATGGAGCCGCTGAGCTCCCTCAGCAGGACGCCTCCATCCTGCGGGCCATCCCAGATCCTCAGCACGTCGTGAACTTCCTCCGTGTGGAAAACCAAGAAATGTAGACTGTTGGAGACAAAGATAAGACAACTTTAAAGGCACCAGCCAACCTCAGGAGATAAAGTTTATTTTAGCACAAACACAATCCACAATGTCTAAAAAGTTAAAAAAAAAAAAAAAAAAAAAAACACAGGAGAAGCAACAGTACAGAAGGAAGAAATAAATAGATTAAATCAAACAACTGGGTATTTATAAGAATGAACACAGACTCACCGGAGACAATAAAAATACAACAAACACAAAAAATATACATAAAGAAGGGAAATAGATTTTAAAATAAATATACTTCTGAATATTTTAAAATAAATCACAGATAAAACATTTTGAACTCTCAGTGGATGTTCCACATTGTCAGTCAAGCAGATACATCTGCCACAGCGCTTAATAGTTTCAGTCTAGACATCAGAAAGATGATGCTGTCAAAATATCTACCCTTCACTTTGGCTCAGACAGCTGTCAGCCAGCTGGTGGTCCTCCAGATGTCAAATACACTGGAGATGTGTGTGTGTGTGTGTGTGTATGTGTGACTGTCTGTGTGTTGGGGTGGGTGACCATAGCATTAAAATAATATCATGACATGTCGAGGTATTTTTGCAGTTTGAAAAATGTAACTGAACAATGTTTTATTGGTGATTACATGCATTTATAAACAACTGAAGAGGTAAGAAAACTGTAATGTGAGTAAAAATTAATACGCATACATGAATGCAGGCAAAGTCTTTCCCTTCATTAAAGTACAAATAAATAAATCCTGTATTATTTTAGTTACTCTCAATCCAAAATATAAATGTTGAAGGAAAAAAAATACAAAAAAAGTCATTACAAGTAAACACACACACAGAAACCTTTTCAGTGTAGCAGCTAAGCTAACATTGTTCAGACATCGCCAGCAGAGCTGTCTTTGAATAATATTTGCTTATGTTGAGCCTTTTTTTGTTTGTTTTTTCTTAACTGATGTGATGATTAGATGCTGGTTAGGAATAATTAAACATGTTAGTAAATGAATTTGGCATTTTACAGCAGATGGGAAATCAGAATTATTATTAGTGTGGACCACTCAATATAAAGACTCAATTTAGAAACACTAACAATAGTTTTGTTTTTTTCGCTTCAGCAAAGTCCCAAGTAGTTATTAAAATCATATAAACAGAAACTATTTCTGTAAACTTATTTAATTTGCAGTTTTTTCCCCACAGAAACAAGTTGCTTTTGTTTCCTTCAAAATAAGATCATATACTAAATTCCACTGACTTCAAACTGCATGGAAAAAAGCCATAAGCTTAACAAAGTATTTTATTTTATTTTTTATTTTTGGAAGCACTACGAACAGCAAGTACAGTATTTCTAAGGGATCATGTTTTCTCTCCAAATGTACAAAAGAAAACACTCTGATGTTATTTAAAAAGGCTCCACAGAGATGATGTAACATCAGGACTTGGCATGCGCGTCACAAAGAGGCTGTTCAAAGCTTCCGGTGACCATATGTGCTCACTGGTGAGCACCAGCGCCAACCTGGAGGATCCCTTAGCCAAAACGAGACAAAAGCATAGGGGGAAGAGATTCTCACTTAAAATCATTCTGTCATAGAATATAACGCTTCCTGCAAGGAATCCTGAGTGGATTAACCATGATACTAAAACCACTCGTCATATTTTGATGAAGATTCTCAGTCATCCAGGCGGGTAGATATACTATGAAAACTGAGTCAAGTCAACTGGATTCAAGTTTTTAATTCTGAAATGTTTCACCATCCATCCAAATGGCTTCGTCAGTCAGAAATGAATGAACAGAAGGAAGTTAAACCTCCAGTAACTACAGTAACTACTGTGTCAAAAACCTACAATTCCAAATAGATATATAAAAGTTCAAATTTATTATTTAAAAATCTATTCATTGTTTGAAATTTGAATCATGCATTTTACACCATGCTTTATTAAAATAACAACAACAACAATAATAATAATAATAATAATAATAATAATAAAAAATGTGGGCCAGTCTGCTTAGTCTGCTGCCACCGCGACCCAGACCCAGATAAGCAGATGATAATGGATGGATGGATGATAATGATAATTAATAATAATAATAAGAAGAAGAAGAAGAAGCAGAAGAATAAGAATAAGAATAAGAATAATATATCTAGTTATTTGGAATTGAAGGTTTGTTGTGATTTGATACCATACTAACTGTATGTTTAACATCCTTCTGTTCATTCATTTTTGACTGATGAAGCCATTTGGACAGATGGTGAAATGTTTCAGAATTAAAAACGTGAATCTGCTTGACTTGACTCAGTTTTCATACAGTATAGTCATCATGTTGTTATTTTCTCTAAAATGAACAGGGATTGTGATGTCTGCAAACTGCAAAATTTACCTAAGCATCTTCATAACAGTGCATTTTTTAAAATTTCCTCCCCATTTTGCAATGTCCAATTCTCCAGTCTCACGGTGCTCGTGTCTGCTTGGCCTCGGCTGTAGGCTGAAGACGGGCGGACATACTGTATGATGTCATCATATTTACCCGGGTGATGGGTTTCCCTGTTAGAGTGTAACATATGGGAGGCTCATATTACCTCCGCCAGACCCTGCCCATCCCACACCATGCAGCCGCCCCCACCAACCAGCACCGGTGCACTTTTTTAGGGCATTTCTGCAAATTACAAGCCACTTTTAGCATTTGCTTTGAAAAAAAGGCGTTGCAATGGTATTCGGTCGGAGAAGCCATTTATAAAACACACCCTCATACAATGAACACCTGCCATGTTCAGGTGGTAAATTTCAGTATCTGGGCAATGGTTTAAAATCTTTTTGCCTCGTGTTAGTGATCAAAAAAATTGATCATTAAGTTGATCAGTTTATTTAAATGGTGAGTTTTGAACTGATCTCGCACACATTCTAGTGACACCGAGCCTCTTTCTCAAGCATCAACCTCTGCACTTTGAGTCTCTTTCTGACACACACACACACACACACACACACCACCCCCACCTCTTGCACTAGGACTTCTTCTAACGTCTGAATCTCTTATCTCTCTTAGTTTAAAATATAGAGGTGTAAGGCAGAGATCTGAGCTTTCCTTTGCCGATTTAACGATTTTTGTCCGACACCGCAGGAAGCTACATACTGTAACACATAGCTTTTAAATATGTAGCAGCTCATTAACATCGTAATGTCAATGTCAGTAAACAAGCCATTGACATTACAACAACTGTCATAATGACAGAAGCATTGTCATACTCAATACTGTGACCTTCCCTTGGGTAAAGTGGAAGCTGGTGCTTTACATTTGATTAGGCTGATAATCTATTCATTCATAATTTATGTGAGGAAATTGCCTTGGAATCACCACACGATTACGCTAAAAGGTTAACAGGCATAATACACTAATAGAATCATTTTATATATTTTTGTTTTTGATTTATCGCCTCACTCAAATCTGACTGTAAATGTCCTCCAGAAGCTTTAACAGGCAGAAATGTGACTACATTTGCTCACTCCTACATGTATTCTCTGCTATTATTACATAATACAACCCTCAAGCTCACAAATCGAGCGAGGTGCACGTGTACACACACACACACACACACACAGCATCCGGTGGAAATCAAAGTGCTTTACGGGCTTTTAGTATCCATATCCTCTTACACACACCCACACAAGCACACACACACAAACACACGCACACAAACACACGCACACACACAAAGCCCTGAGCTACAGATGATGCAGAGGGGAAACAGTAACCCACTCTTATGTCGGCTTTAGCAACAACTTTCCCAGTTTTCTGCCTAATTGGTGTCAGACTTAGACTCCATACTCTCTGATGTGAGCAGCAGCCACAGGCGACTCACCAGTGTGCTGTGTGTGCGTGTGTGTGCGTGTGTGTGCGCGTGGACACTGTATATAACCCACTTGACAAGTCACGGCATAATGCTTGTGAAAGAAGTGCACATAAAACAAACCAATGCAGACAGGTCAACAAGTTTACACTTGTGCAAATATACTGCTCACTGATATGTATATTCAACAAGTATAAGCATGAGTGAGAAACAGAAGGGAACACACACACTCACACAGAGAGAGAGAGAGAGAGAGAGAGAGAGAGAGAGAGAGAGAGAGAGAGAGAAACCTTTTCATTGCTGCAAAGCATCACAGCATATTTGCAACATTTATCATATAAGAACTGCCATTAATTCTAATCCCATCATTGTTTCTTCACTGAGCTGCATGCATGTCTGTTGCTCATAAAGAGCATTATGCTGTAATATAATAATGATGATAATTATAATAATAATAATAATAATAATAATAATAATAACAATAATAATAATAATAATAATAATAATACAATATAATCACACTTAGCAAAGCATTATGTAATTGTACATGCAAAACAAAATCATTACTAGCACATGTGAGCTGCAGATAAGGAAAACTATTGATAAGAGATTTTTTGCATCGTGGCTCCTTAGTTGTCCTCTTGGTCTCACAGAGAAAGAAGAGGTATCTGCTCACATCACACCACTGAGACGTCTGTGTTTTCATTTGCCGCAGGAAATCAAACTCAAAACTTTATCTTCTAATAAGAAGATTAAGAAGATTTCTGTCGGCAACCTAAATTGTAGACATTTACTCATTCCTGGACTCCACCATCACTCAGCCATCTCATTGACTTTATGATTTCATTTTGACTACATGTTTTTGGACTTGAGAGCCACTTTATTGGATCATCACTCAATTCTGTTTTAATGTCTTCCTGTATTGTTTCACATCATTATTTATCTGTTCTGTGATTTGCCTGCTTCCTGGCTGTTGAAGGAGAGGGATTTCCTCTCTGAATTGCCTCTCCCAAGGTTTCATTCAGGATCCCAGCATCCATCGAACAGGAAGCAGGGTAAAGTCTGAACCTACCTGGAGTCTATCGCAGGTGTAACACACAGAGACAAACTCATTCACACCTACAGGCAATTTAGTGTTTCCAGTTCAGCTAATCAGCATGCTTTGGACCGGAAACCCATGTAGACATGAGGAGACCAACCCAACACAGAAAGGCCTCAGCCTCCGAGCCATCATGCCATTGCCTAATAAAATAGAGTAATAAAAAATACTACTTAAGTAAGCAATGATGATAATAAAACATGGCTAATGTTTCTGTCAAAACACCTTAAAAAAATCTCTCTCTGACTGAAAACTGTGCACACACACCTTCTCATAGTAGTGTTCTAGTCAAACCGGTACGTCATCGCAAATTATAATCATAGATAAGTCTACAATTTCTAGTAATACTCTCCAAAGACCACATCCATTTCCACTGAGCTAAAGGTCAGGTTCAAAGGTCTCCACCTTTATCATGTTAGCCTCTCAGGCAATCCGCACGCATGCTATGCTAATGCAGTGATATGCAGGATCCTCCTACACGCCCTCCCAGACTCCAGCAGGGAGAATCTTAGATGTTTCAGTGGAGTTGACAGCATTGTTAAAGCAGAAGGTGCATGTTTTGTAATGTGTGTGTGTGTGTGTGTGTGTGTGCCTGCCTGCATGTGTAATCTTAAGATGTGCATATGTATGTATGATAATGTTGGCGGTTGTGGGTGAATGTGGCTAAGTGTAAAAGCTGGTTCAGAGGATCTGCATGTGGAATTAAGCACCAGTCACGTGTTGGATCCATGCTCATGTGCAGACGGGGTCTCATGTTCTAATGCACCTTCAAGGCTGTCAAACGCTGAATGGCATCATGTTCTACTTCCAGATTTACGTGGTTAAAGGAAGGATGGGAAGGTGGGCGGGAAAGAAGGGGGCACAGAGAGGGAAGGTGAAGGAAGGAACAAAAAGAAGACACGTTAATCATTAGTGGGCTGCAGGAAGAAGGATAAGGGGTGGATGGAGAGCAGAGAAAGGATTGAAGCAATGAAGGATTTGTGCTGAGTGGCTGGATGGATAGGATGGACGTGGACTGCATGTTAGGATAATTGGTTCCTTTTATACAAGATTTAAATAGCCAATCTCTCCCTGTCACGTTCTGTGAGTGAAGGTTTGGGGGCGGGATAAGCAGATAACAAAAAAGAAAAGATGGGTAGAGGATAAGAGTGACGCAGGAAGGCAGAAGAAAAGAAAGGCTGGCATCTAAAAATCAATCATTCTCTGTTTGTTTCCAAGATCAGAGATTTTAGTAGAACTAAGCTCGGCATGAGTGTGTGTGTGTGTGTGTGTGTGTTTAAGGAATTAGGAAGTTGGAGCTTGTTTTTGTGGGAATCTCATTTAGAGTTTTTACATTCATGTATTTCTTGTTGTTGGTCTTATATGAGTTAGAATGCATCTTGATTTTTAATATTAGGTTCTCCTTCTGAGAACATATTTTAATGTATCACTAACTTTTAATTTTGTTGTTGATGTTTTATTTCTCTTAGGGTGACTATTTAACATCTGTCCAGGGACTACAGATGAAAAAATAGCCTTTTGGCTAATTCTGGCTCATTTACAGGAATGTTTATTAATGTGCATTGTCCCTGTTAAATAAATCAATCAATCAATGAATAAATGTACACACGATACTTCTCCTCGAAATAATAAGATCTCTGTACTGTTCACAATACATAACTTTCTGTCTTGTAAGCGGGTATCTTAAAGTTGTTGCGGTTTGCACATTACACAACTGATGAGCAATAAGGGGTCACAAATTACAAGATCTTTCACCAGGAGGAATCCTCAGTGAGTCCGTCTGGTCTCCAAACTACAGTTAGTGTAGTTAGTCCAGGGGTTGTGGATCGCTAGCATCTTGCAGACATCCACAAGAGAGCATTCCACATCCACATGGAGTTCCATAAAATCTTCCTCCACTTTGAAGTAAAAAACACACCATGGAGCCTTTCTGACAGCCATGCTTGCTGAAGTTTTGTCCCTTCCTTTCCTGACTCCCCATGTCTTACACTGTCAATGGCTGTGGCTCATCGCTAACATCATTGCCGCCATCAATACAATTCACACTGCAGAATTTAGGTTCTCTGACAGTTTTAGATATTTGGCCTGCAAGATATCTCTTGGTTATCTCCGAGATGCATTGGCACGTCTTTCAGATTGCATCCTTGAGTGCAGATTATCCTCTGATCTGGGGTTTTCCATGTAGTCTGAACTAAGCTTTACACAAAAGCTTAGGGTTGAAGTGGAGCAGATGTGGTTGAATAAAATGACAAGTTGAAGAAAGAGAAAAGTGGAGTTACATCTCACTTACAAAAAAGAAATGTGGATGTTTGTGGAATCATAGGCAGCGGTGTTTTGAAGTTTACAGTCGAGGGCTCTTCTTTACACTTGTCCCCTTCTTAACGTGATAATATGGTTCAATCAAGTGTCAGAGAAATCGCTGCGAGGAGGCAAGAAGAGGAAGAGAGGCATGGAAGAGAGTTCTCAGGTCTCTTTTGATTCTGCCTTTACTGTTTTGTATTCATATGAGAGAAATTGAGAGTGCTGAGACTCTCTCGTATGAATACAAAACAGTGTAGCTGCAATCACAAGTCCTGTGGGGAGTCTTTGGAGTAGGTGTGTGTGCATGAAATGATAACGAAGTGTGTGGGTGTGTGTGTGGTATCAAAAGTGTGAAGGAAGAGAAACAGCAAACATACATATGTGATTCCCCCATTTTCTCACAACTGATGGTTACTTTGTGTGTGTGTGTGTATGTGTGTGTGTGTGTGTGTGTGTGTGTGTGTGTGTGTGCAATGACACATGGCTGACCTCATCACCATTAATATGTGTGGACGTGGCCGATGTATGACTGTCCCTGAAGGATCATCCGTCAAGGTTGAGCTATTTTGACACCATGAGACACCAAACGGCAGACAGGAGTTCCATTTATACAATAAGGTCTGGCAAAGTAAGTAACAAAATAACACATAATCAATAGCACAGATTTAAGGCTATTCGCAGTTAATTTCAGGCTGACAGGGGTGAAATCAGGAAATAAATCAGCAAAACAACACATGAACACATGCTTCTATCATTATTTTTAAAATAACCAGTTCAGTTTGCGAGGACTTTTTTTTTTTTGGTCTTTTTTTTGGGAACAGATCAATCAAGAAAAACTTCCCCAAAAATAAATTTGAACATGATTTTCTCAAACCACATAATCAACGTCAAGAGATGAAATCCAAACCGTGCCACCTGATGACATCTGAAAGACTCATGCCTTAAAGCTCTGATTTCAATCCTAGAAAGACAGCTGTCTGAGGTTGTAGACATTAACTTTACTGTCCAAAATCACTCACATACGACAATGTAAGTTCTAGTTGAGGATTGATTTTCTCTTTTAAAATGTCTGCATTAAATCACACCCTATCCTAACCGCTATCAGAAGCTCTGGCCTACGCATAATGTAGCTTCCAACCGTTTGAGTCCCATTGATGCCCTGCGAACCAGAGTCAAAACGCTGCCATACTATAACCCACAAAGTACATTCTACCTTATAACACAAGGGCTTTTCAATAACGAGGATCACACATCTTACTAAATGCTAAATATCAATTTTTCCCTGTATACTTACTGCTTCATTGTTCAGTGTATGGTGTGGCCCGGATCCCTCATTTGATCTCCAGAGCAGTAACCACTGAAGGTTCCATCTTTGAAATGGCTCATTGCTCCCTTATCATCTCTATTCCTTTTATCTTATTATCTCCTTACGTGTGTACTTCCTGTCTTTCTGCCTCCCACCTTTTTCATCCGTAACTCTCTGTGCTTGAGCTCCCACAGTACACCAGTCAGTTCGAGTTTAAGATGGTGGCTATCAACTAGTGCAACTTGGCATCTCATACGCAGCGCAATTTGATTAGTGTTCTACTTTCACCTACAGCATTTGCTATACAAAGGTTCAGTGCATTGCAGGCTTTTCTCAATAAAGGACTGGATGAATTGTGTTCAAAGGCATGTATACAGAGCATATCATGCAGCAGAACACAAGGGATCCAGAGGTGGAGAAGACAGTAAGCACAGCTAGCAATCACAAGGACCTGGAAACCTTCACACAACTGAAACCTGAGAATCTGAAATTAAAGTCTAAGAATATAGATTGAAAGTGAATAATATGGAATGGAAATCTGAGAATACTGAATAGAATATAATCCATACACATACATACAAATACGATGTGCAGACATGATAATCCATGATTGAGTGTCCGATCTTCCTCTCAAGGAAAAGTTAATCCAATTTATGAGAAGAGAGATGACAGCCTTTCCATTTCAACCATCTACTGCCTTCTCCATCTCCTCCCACATGTTCTTCCACAGCCAAATGTATTTAGAGAATTAGCATATTCTCTTTGAAGAACACTGTGTCCTCCACATAATCAGTTTCTTCAAGTACGTAAGCTTACAAGACAATTACAATGTTTTACATTGCTGTTTCATGACAAAGCGTTAACAGGGTTAATACTCTGTCTATAAACCAACACACTACTCCATGCTACAGCTTCAACGCTGCCAAGATCAGGAAATAATCACCAGCATCCTGATGCATGTCTGACACTGGTTGGAAGGTCTGTTGCATAATTAGCATGGTTGCAATGTGGATGTGGGTCCTGGTATTCACGTGCTTTCATGATGACCGCTCATGACAAAATTTTATCTCTTGAATTGTGAGAACAAGAACGACCACTGCAGTATAGAAGGCTCTTGAGCTCTGTTAAGATCCCCAGTTCATGGTTTGATCTTCTTTCTAGATTTTTCCACTTCATGCAACAGGAAAGTCTTGCACATGTATAGCAATGTATCGTAGTGGTGAAACTCTCAACTCCCACTTTAGAGTCCTCGGATTTGATTCCAGTGGGTGTACCCATGGCTGATTGTGTGTTCCAACAAACACAATAGTAGCCATGTTTGTTAACAGCAAGGCGAAGGAGGATCTTGTCCTTGCACCTGGACTCGTGACTACTACTGGTTGTTTGGAGGTTTGGGTGCATATAAAAACCTTGGTGCAAGTTAGACACTCTCAGTGGAGCTCAACTCTGTCAAGTGAAAAGGAGCAGCAGGTAACACCTTCTCCAAGCTAACAATGGAGTTATCCAGGGGAAAAATACTGCAAGGATACAGGTAAATGGATGTTCAAAATTAGAAGGAAAAAAAATGGGGAATACGTATAGTATGCACAGAGAATGCATCTGGGATGAAATAATTTAGCAAAAGCCATTCTGTTATTTTATGCAAAAAATTGTAGAGTTAGGAGGTATATCTTTAAAGAAAGACCATGGGAATGTTTGGAGTAGCTTGTTTAAGGTGTTAGAAATGAGGAGTGGTAATGCTTCTTATTCCACATTATTAGGGAATCATGAAAGCCAAAGGACAGAATGCATGGAGAGATGGACATTTGCATACACATCATATGCTAATAATTCGTGCAGTCATAAAACAGCTGCTTGAATGCATCCCGTGTCAACAGATGCTACATGGGAGCGACTCTGTCGCTGTTTGGGAACAATCTGAGTGTGTCACCTGGTAAAGATCTAGGTTCCTTCCTTTGAGATGGACCATTAACAGTGTGACAGACTGGGAGGTAAAACTCTGGGGCAGACCCCGCACACACTGTTAGTTACTGTAGATCTCCCAGGACACCGCTTGGGAGAAGAACATCCGCTGCCACTGTTGCCACTACAATCCTGATTAGCAGCTTAGAAATGGCATGCCAATTGGGAATTCTGGGCTAAGCTCTGTTAAGAATGCTTAGCTCCATCCCATATATTGGCTTAACAGCTTCTAGTGGTCTAAATTGTCTTATTATGCCGTCAATGATGTCTACAAAGTAATAACGCAAACCAATAGCCAAAGCCACAAATCACCTTGGCTGCTTTCTAATATCACAAATAAGCTTTTTTTTTTTGTCACATTAGCAGTATTTTTCTTGCTTAAGTTTCAGTTTAAGCGATTGCCTTTTTGCAAGTACAGGTTTCTGTCTGAGCATATGATACAATGATAGCCAGAATTATCTAGAAATGCTTGACTTTCTAAACCAGGAAGTTTTGAGGGGGCACTTCCCTTCAACCAACAGTAAATCAACTCTTTGCCAACAGCAGCCCGCTGAAGATTGATCGCACAGCAGCCTGTGGAAGTGATAAATACCACTGAAAGAGTCCGATAAATTGGAGGTATATTGAGAGGTGGTAAGATTGAAACAAAGCCTGGGAAAGAACAATGTAATCAGAAAACTAGACAGTAAACAGAAGGAAACAAAGCAGGTTCAGACCTGATAGTGCTTCCAGGGGCGGCCTCAATGGTCCACACACAGTGCAGGTTGTGCTCGTATGGCGCTGGGTAGCCTGGGGAGAGGATACGACCTGTTGGCTCATCCTTGATGGTGCCTCCACACTCGGCTAGGAAGAGAAGAAAAGGATGGAGATTAATGAGGTGAATGTTGAGTAAGGTTAAAAAAAAAAAAAAAAAAAAAAACCACACACCAAGAGTTCTAAAGCTAAATAAATTTTAAAAAAGGTTAAGGAAAGGTTAACATACTCCATGTAATTCGTGCAAACTCCTGCATCATTCCGGTTCACATAAAAGTGCATCTCATCAGTTTCCACTCATCAGTATTAATTATTGACACAGCAGTCACACATTTAAATGCAGTGTGCTTCATCGTCTTGTTTGCAGTTTGAATGATAGGAGGGAGAGCAGCCAATTCAATATACTCTCTAGAATGTGTGAATCTTCCTCTTGGCTCAGCTCAGGCATTCCACTGAGCTCACCCTGTTGACTTCGAAAGCTGATGTACTTGTTGACTGAAGAACATGCTTTTGAGATAGTTCCACCCCGTGATATTCACTGTATTCCACTCAAATCCACTGTAACATTTATAGAAGATTCCAAGTGACGTTTATGACAGATGTGGTAAACTATTCAAGTCTATTTTTGAGCATTCTTAAGCAGTGTGATTGTGGGAGATCATCAAGAGCAGATTTGTCATGAATCACTTTCATTAACACCTATGAAAGTAGAATGTAAAATAATCAAGAACAGTCAGAGTTTTTCATCTTCAAGTAATTGCTGCCTTCAGAAAAGCTTTATGACTGAAATCAATTTTCACCCTCCCTTCAATTACCGTCTCCAACCCCACATCTAAAAGGGTGAATGAAAAAAGAAGGAAATTGTGCTCTAACAGCATCAGATTTGAAGTGTTTTGTTCACATTCTTGATGTGATCTCAGCTGACAAGAAAAGGTAAAGTGTGTTTTTTTTCCACTTTTCTCTTAGATGGAAATAACTCCTTCAAAAGGAAGGAAAATCGAGGTCTAAGAACTGCAGTGATGATGATGATGATGATACTTATAGACACAATACTCAAAGACAGCAACAATGGTACACATACAAAAACTGACACGAATTGGCAAGTATGTTAGAAATTTCTCACTACCTACAGTACATAAGCATGAAACAGCACACACAAACAATACATAAAAGATCAACAGAGACAAACAGAGATGTAGTATCCCTGTAAGCGTCAGACAAAAACACTTTGTCATTTTCCATTTGACAAACATGTTTTGCTCTGTTTGCAAATGTCTCTCTCTCTCTCTCTCTCTCTCATGCATTATACATTTAAACGGCAATAATCACCAGAGCTGGCCTCTGATCGGTTTTGCTGTCTAAGCATAAAACCACAAAAGAATACCGACATTCCCCACATGCACACACACCCACACCCACTGTCTATTTTTGCCTAAATAAACAATTTTATGTAATTTTTGATTGCTGTAATGTAAAAGAGAAAGGAAGAAAGGAATGGAAACGTCAAGAGAGAAGACTCAATGGAGAAATAATGGAAAAAAAATGAAAGTGGACTTTATTGCTGAGATTAAGTCTTTCTTTAAAGGACAGATTTATCCATTCTTATTTTCATTTAGGGGTCTATTTTTAAACCTTTGCAATGCTTTATTGTGCAAAGATAATTTTTTTAACCTCTACTCTTCCTTTTACAGCGCCACTGTGCTAACTGAGTGAAAACAGACCATTTTAGGTTCTGTCTCTTGAAGGCCCCCCTAGGAAAAATGCACTGGTTGTGAAACATGGATGCTGACCAAATGCTAGCCTTGTTCCTCGTTCCACCTACACATCTCTAACTGGGTGTATAGGTGGATAGATTCAAATATGTTACATGTTGATGTCAACATGCTATGAAAGAAAAGGCTCAATCAAAAACTAAGCTTTCAGGGCAGTTCAGACATATGGATTTGACTTACTCCAATGCATTTCTATACGCATGGACTACTGTTTTACACTATAAAAATGAGGAAATAAAACAAAAAGTTGAAAAATTATATGTCCCCTTTAAGGTTTTTACATCTCTCTCCTCTGTCCTTGTTGTGTGAACTCACTGTTTCTTGGATGGGAAAGACAGACAGGGCGGCGATCTATCACAGTAAGGCAAACCCATCTCTTCTTCTCACCTTATAAACTTCTCTTTAATCCTACCATGCTAGTGGAACTCCCTCAGTTACCTTCCCTGTCAATCTCTGCCTCTCCATACATCTTTATAGCACCAACTACAACTCTCTGTATCGCAGAGGTTTTTGTAATATTTAAATATAACAGATTTTTTTGGGGGGGGGACAAACAGATGTCATTTGTAACAGGAAATTAATATCGCAAAAGGAGACAGTTCAATTTGAATATGGAGTCACTTTAATTTTGAGTGCAAATGAAATCAACCCATAAACTACTTCATGTCCCTCCAGAGTTTCTCAAGGATTTCATCCAGTAACCTTCCCACTTCTCTAATTTTCAGGATATGAACTCTCCTGACTGCTTTCTGGCTCAGTTTCATTCTCCTCCTTCGCCTTTTTTAGCCACCCTTCAGAGTGTCTGCGCTGCTAGAAAATAATCCCACATCACAAACAGAAACAGTCCCTTGTCTTCTTCCAAATTCTCTCTGGATGTTACGCTGTCACCCTCTGAAAGGGTCACGGGGAGGACAAACATGTTCAGAGATATACCCTCAATGGTGTTTATACCAAGCTATGAAATAACCTGTCAGTTTGGCTTGAAAACGGAGGTAAACGTTATTATTCTAATCACCTTGGCTCATGTCAAAGTCACACTGCCCTGCCAGTTTTATTTCTTCGTCATGAGCAGCGTTGTCAGTTTTTGGCTGGTTTGTGAGAAACTCTGATGAAAAAACATCCAAAAATGCTCTGCAATTGTTACTGTGATACACCAACAACATTCAACATATAGATCACCACCAAATCCATCATGCTCCCTCCCCTCAACTGATTCCCACCCTAATTAAGTAGAAATGTATCTGCAAATAATGTTGGTTGTAAATATGTCGCAGAAGAAAGTTATGCAAAAACACATAATTACATTTCCCTGTATTTTGCTAATCCAAAGCAGCTGTATTTGAATGTAATTCCTAAAGGTTGCAGTTTAATCCCACTTACAATGATGTAAAGTATTTTATGTAATTTAAAAATTGAGGGTGAACTCTTGTCTCGTAAATGAAAAGGTCAGTAAAATTCATTTAGACGAGCGTACCCTCAGCTATGCCGCTGACATTATTTCCTTACAATAAATTCTTTTGTTCTTTCTACTCAGAAGGCAGAGAAATAAATTAAAAGCCTGCCTGCCTGTGTTCCGCTGCGTTGCTGATATGGGGAAGATTCTTATTTTAGTAAAAGTATTTTGTGAAAAGGGGGAATTTGGAAGCGTGATGTAATATGAATATGAGGAGCTAAATGGAGCAGAGCCATTCAGTGCTGGGACAAACCAAATGATGACTTAAAACAGCGGCGCACACAGAGCTCAAACAAAACGAAAGAGCAAATTTTCCAAAGTGATTTTGCAAAGTATTACCACATTTGGTCCACATCTAACTTACCGACGCAGAGTGGGAGTGGGCTGTCCCATGCCCTCCTCTCCCCCCTGAGGCAGGTGAGCACCTTGGGGCCTTTCAGGGTGTAGCCTGGGTCGCAGCTATACGACACGGTGCTCCCCGCAAAATGACCCTTGTCCTCCTTCTTGTAACCAAACTGGGGAACACCTGGATCCTCACACTTCACCAGCTCAAAACCTGGAGAGTGAGAGATTGTGGCATTGTTAGGGGAAGGGAAACTTCTGTTAGCCTAGCGGGTATGCTAATGTGTGTGTTTAGTATGTATGTGGGAGAGTGAGAGAGGGTTACTCACTGGTGAAGTGCAGTTCAAAGCCTTTACTGGTGTTATCCGCATTGCTGATGAACTCCAGCCACATGGAGCTGGAGGTAGAGTTCAGCGTGGCATCGAGCAGCTCGCTGCCTGTAAATATCCCCAGCAGCCGAGCCTTATTACTGCTCCCATCAAAAACCTGAAGAGGCAGAGAGAGAGAGAGAGGGGGGAATTAAGATTAGCAAGGGTGCACATGCAGATATGCTAAAAACCCTGCATACACACCCACGCCTCTTACTTTGAGCATGTCATCCTCTTCCAATCTGAAGTCTCGTGCTCGTAGCTGGATGCCTTTGCCAGGTTGCGTCTGGATGGAGTAGATGCACTCGTGGTTGTTGCCGTAGTAACCAGGATAGTTGGGTGACAGCAGCACCCCTTGCATGCCAGTCACGGATGAGCCGCATTCAGCTAGAAAAAAAGAGAGGGAGAGAGAGAGAGAGAGAGAGAGAGAGAGAGAGAGAGAGACAGGGAGAGAGATGGAGAGGGTTGCGTAGGAGAGAAAAGAGAACATGTCAATCGCTATATGCTTGAAACTCAAATGTATATTTATTCATGCTGGCATGCAAAGGGAAAATGGAGAGGTGATGGGAAGAAATATGGCCGATGACTTTAGCTGAATGCTGAGCAGCACATCATCATCGTAATCACACTTCAATCTGAATATGATTAACAGTAATTTCAACTCTATTTGAAAATTGCTTTTTGGAACCACTTCAGGGAAAGAATTAAAAAAAAAAATGGAGATAAAGTTTTCTAGAGCCAAATATCTGCCAGAATTTCAATGATCACAAATGTACCCAGAATTTCAACTTACACCTTGACAGGAGATTGTAATTATGCCTGAATATGACTGTCAGACGTATGAAAATAACAAAGTGTGTCATGACTGTCAACTTTCAAAGATTAGCATTTATCTGGAGGAAAAAGAACACCATAAAACTCCAAACGAACTGCTTCATTCCTACAAAAATGCAATGAGAGCACAAATAGAAGAGACAGTCAAGTGAATGTTAATTCCTTTTTGTCAGGAAACAGCTTGGCCTACTTTCCATGCGTCTACATACTCAGAGCAACGTTCCGATATTGTTGTTGCAAATGAAAAAAACAAATGAGACTTCAGAAAAATGTGTTCAAGGCCCAACAGTCACCTCATTTAGCTTTTTTGAATATAAAACCAGACTTTTACTATGATTACCTTGAAATGAGATGCAAATTCATTATGCAGCTGTATCCATAAGTTTTGAAAATATGTCAAAAGAGTTTTATACTGTTGAATCAGCATCATCTTAGCTACACGTTGGTGGGATTTGCATGATGCCACAAATGTGAACCCTGTTTGAGCAAAAATTCATAAAAATCCATGCTTTACCTTTTGAGATGTCCTGATAAGAATGAGACAGATGAATCGTACCTCATAGGTGTAGGAAATTAATTGTCAAAGGTTTAACAATTACAAATGACATTTTTAGTTTAGAAACTAAAAAGATTTAACATAAATCTATGGTGCTATGTCATCTTCTTCACCACTATTTCCTCTAGCAGTTACTGTTTAACAGCGTTATCCTCTCATTACATCAAAAACAGCAGTTGTAAGGATAATAAAGGTCACAGCCATGATTTTATGCATTACAGTTCAGTTCATTTCTATACCAATACACTAATGCAACTATTAAGGCTCTGATACATCATAAAAAGCTGGACTAAATCCATGTCGCTCGGCCCGTCATATTTGTCTGAGAGTTACAGGCAAGCAAAATCGATAACTAACATATTTGGGCTCTTGCATCATCCTGATTAGAGCTGCTGTTCTGTACAATTTGGACAAAGTCAAGAAGCTTCTTAGCCAGTGAAGGAGTAGAGGAGGAGATGATAAAGGAGGAGAATGGGGAGAGAAATGCCTTATTTTCCAAGGTGAATGTCAGATATGTTCTTGTCTTTATGTGAGCGATGGCAGGAGGTCTAGGGTGGAGCATGTGAGGGCTGGGGTGGGGNGATGACCAAAGCCAAAATAAAACATGTGACCACCTACCAACACACCTTGGCAGAGGGGAGCTCCACACCCGCCTCCTGCCTCCTAAGCACACCACCCTCGCCGGACCCTCGAGCCGGTAACCAGGGAAACAGGAGAAGATGAGGGCATCGCCGACCCCATACTGCAGGCCCTTTCTGGTACTGTAAGGTGGGATTCCAGGATCCTCACATGGCTCTAAATCATACTCTGAAAAAAAAAATGTATTTAAAGTAGAAAATTAGGTGATTTTCTTCAAACTATCAGCGAATGATCCTTCATTACGTTTTCGTTAGAATTAAAATGTGACTCTCAGTAGGTAAAGAACCATCTGTGGTCTACATTACTTCAATCATTTAAAATTAATCAATTCTCTTGGTGTTATCCATTTCATTATTCATATTTGAGTGGATGTAATTAGGTATTTCCAGAGGCCATAGTTAGTCTGGATGATACTATTATAGAAACTAGCAATCATAACTTTTTATGTCAATAAGCTATTGACATAAGTCCTTGTTATTAACAGGTCAAGACACATCTGTAAATCCATACTCAGGAGTCTTCAACTGTCATCATCATCACCTTAAATCGCTTGATGTTTTAACTTTGATGGTCTTTGAGATGATTAGCAAGGATCAACACCATCACTATGAAGCTGTCCTCACCAGAGAAAGTGATGTTAAATCCCTCGTAGGAAACGGAGAAGTCGGACAGGAAGCGGATCTGAGCGGTGTAGTTTCCAAACAGGCCTGCGCTGAGCGGCGGAGGCAGCGTGGAGCCTGTCAGTTTCCACAGAGGCTGAGAAAAGCTGCCGTTCTCCGTCACCAGCAAATGGTCATGCGGGCTCTCAAGGTGGAAAGTGTGAAAGGTGAACTGGACGCCTGAAAAAGACAAAAGAAAAGAAGTTTGATAGCTGATGTATGCATGTTTTAACCACCTAAAAGGACTGCAACTAAAAATATATTCAAAGCTAATTATAGATGTTTATTCTTGGAGTTCCAAACCACCAGTGACATGTTTGGAATTCTTACTACCCTACGTTAAGTGATAAGGATGATTTATACCTTGCTAGATAACTGTGAAATCTCATGAGTGTGGATCTGTCTCTTATATTAGAGTCAAAATGTAGAGCTCTTAAAGCAGATAATTTAGGTTTTTTGTCAATTCCGCTTTGACGCCAGAGGAAGCAGTATGAAACATGGCTCTTTCATATGAAGCTGCTCATTAATATGACAAATTTCACTGGCTTTGACCTGGGCCACCCCAAACAACAACAATCTGTTAATGGACACCAGGCGCTGATTAACCTAAGAGAAGCTTTATGAATGAGCTTCAATTATCACACCCTTATTTAGTGCGACGCTGTGTAGTTACCGTGGTTTTTTTATGAATTCCGCCCCGTTTATGTCCAACGACTGTTGATACAGCTGCAAACCGGACGATGTTATAACTAGTCTGAAAGCTTTGAATCTCTTAAGAATTTTTCTGGTTTTCATCAGTCCTATTTTAGATAAACAGTTAAAAAGTTCTTCCACCTTTTTCTTAACAAAGGAATAACTTGGCAGCAGTGTGAAGTTGCATCCTTTAGGGGTTACATATCTGAATAAATAAAGTGCTGCAAAATTTTGTCAGGTTAAAGTTCCAGAATGGCGTCTTTGGACAACATTTTCTGTTTCAAAATGCACACAGCATCTATTCCTTCTTTTCATCTCCGACGTTTTTATCAAACACATTACACCCACACAGAGAACATCTGCAAATAGGGCTGCGTGCATTTGATGTGAGCAATCTACCAAAGGTGATACAAGAGAAGAGTCATCCCGTGGCGCTCTCGCCCCAGGCCAGCCTCTCAGCGTTCCGCTCTCACCGAGACAGCTTGTTCGGCGAAATAAAAAGGCCACTTGACGCGAGAAAATTACATTGTAAGGGAAATTGAATGTGACTGCCGCATGTGTTGACACAGTGTTTCTCTGCTAACCTTTGCCATGAGAGGTCTCGATTATCCAAGTGCAATTCAGGTTGTGTGGATAGAAGTCTGGGAAGCCCGGTGAAAGGATGGTGCCAAAGTTGCCCTGGATGTAACCTCCACACAATGCTGAGGACACAGGGAGGACGGGAAGAACGGGTAGATGTATGAAGTAGAAACATGAGATCAGAGGGGACAGGTGAAATCCGATTTCCTGCAAAAATGGTAAAACTCATCCGGCAATTACAATGCACAAATGCATTTTCCTGAAGGTGCCCTTCAAGACAGCATAAAAAGCAGTTGTGGTATCATCAATGTCATTATGGAGTGGGTAAAAAAAATCAATGCTGCCCTTATATATATAAAAGCATTTAATGTGGAGGAAGGAGAGAAACATCAAAAGGTAAGCTCACAGTCGTACATATGAATCATTTATAATGAGATGATAAACTTTTAAAGCCATCAAAAGGAAAGTTATCATTTTACATACATTTTTTAAATACTTCCAAATATATAGCAATTTAAATGTTGATCTACAACAACAACAATAATCAAGCTTTAGTCTCATTTATAAAAATGGAGAAAATCTGCCAGTGGACAATCGTTTCTAGGTCAGTAATTTGAGACGTACCATCACAGCTTGGCAGGGGGCGACTCCACTGAAAATTGGGTTCACACTCTAAAGACTCCGTGTCACTAAGTGTGTAGCCAGCATCGCAGCTAAATGTCACCAAAGCGCCGACGTAGAAGTCGTTGCCGTGCCGCTGTCCATTGACGGGGATACCGGGGTCCACGCAGTGATCCGACTGTAACTGCAAGGCTACGGAGGAAATAGATATAACGCTGAGTACACACTAACACACATACACAGTCCCACATTAAAAGGCAATTTAAGTTTCCAAAGAATCCCGATACAGTATATGTATACATCCCTTTTCAATAAAAAGAGCCAACAGGAAGATTCAACAATATCTACTACTCCACCTTGCATTCTATAGGATCCAAGTGGTGCTCATATTGAATTATTGAGGCTTTGCACATATATACCCAAAGATAAAGTGCAAAAGGTTACCAGTGTGAGCCGCACAGCTACAAATGAAAAAGCAGGAAGCTAATTTTGCATGAGAGCTGGTGTGTGTGTGTACACCAACGTGACAGTCTACATGGAATTTTGAGCATCGCACTGTCTGACTGAATAATCTCCACCTATTTACTTTCTAATTACAGGTCTTCTAATAAGAATAGCTTCACGCTGACATTAAGAGCCTGTGGAGATTATATTTACAACAAGACTGAATAGCTTTCTAGCATTCGCAGCAAGCGATTTCTTTTGTCTCTGATATATTCAGGTCTGCGCTGAGTGCCTGAACAAGCTCTTACTCTCGTAACGTATGCGGAAGCCGATGTCAGAGTGGCTCTTGTCGGTGGAGAAGAGCAGGTAAAGGAAGCTGGAGGTGCTGATGAGGAACTGGGGAACCTGGGTGCCCTGGTAACTGCCAATCAGAGGGGAGGAGGGGAAACGGCCGTCGCGCACCTCAAGGACGTCGTAGTTGACCTCTGTGCGGAACCTGCAGAACAACAGGGGAACGACTTCAAATGGCAGCTTAAGAAGGACCTCACATGATTGAAGATGTCAGCAGCATTGTATCATAATGGAGGAAAATAACGTCCTGCAGCTGTTCAAACTACATGTTAAACCTGCTGAAACCAGTACAATCAAATAGAATTTTGTCCAATTTGAGATTTTTTTTAAATCCCGAGACCACTGGCATTTTAATTTTCATGAATACTGTGTGTGAACCTGTGAAATATTGAGTACTCTCTCTCTTCCCGTGTGTGTGTGTGTGTGTGTGCGTGCACAGGCGCATGTTTCTGCCTTTGTTGCCAAAGCCACTTTATCTTCAAAGGCATGAATAAATTGCCTGGTTTCAGAACCATGTCATCCAAATGAAGTGGGTTGTGATATTTTATTAATGTTACATGAAAATTAAACAGCAACAAACATTTATGTTGTATTCATTTTGCATCATATGCTATCAGGGCTGCGATGATAAGATCCCGCAAAGACGAGCCTGAGTGAAACACGAATGTGGAGTTTGATCCTCTCTCTCACATGAAATGACTTTACCGCCTCTCCTCTCCCATTGTGCTTTGGTGTGTCTTGCATGCATATGTTTATGTGTGTGTGTCAGTGTATGTGTGTGAGTGTATGTTCATAAACTATAAGAATATCTACAGATCGTTCTGGGAGGAGAGGGACATCAAACGGAATTATCAAATAATTATGAACACCTACTAAATAAAACATCATGTTATCATGGTTGGGAATGAATGTTAATGGGCATTAGATCTACTGTGTTACACCCAGATAGAGAGACAGATGTATCGCTGAAGACCATGACAGAAATCTACATGTGATGAAGGCATGTGAAGAGTGCAAGAACAGGTATGAATGCAGAAAAATCCCAGTTTGTTCATGGAAAGTGACATTGCTGCGACAGGTGGGTGGCTGACTTACTTATCAAAGATGATCTTGATGGGGTATCCTGGAGGAGCTTCAATGATCCATTCGCAGTTGAGGGCCTCCTTATAGAGTTCTGGCCAGCCAGGGGAGAGGATGATCCCACTGGGAGCCTTCAGATCCCCTCCACAGGGTGCTGACAGAGTGAGACAGAACAATGACAGAGAGAAGGAACAGATTGAACTGAATTATATACGTCTCACCTAGCTGATGTATGATGACAGCATCAATTGTTGAGGCTATACGTTAGCTAGGGCTTTTCCCATTTTTTTATATTGCTGGGGTCTATCTAATGTACACTGGTGACGGCCCACTTCAAAGGAACATGCATGTTATTGCGCATGCGTCATATATCCAGTGTTTCCATGTTTGCTGTCGTCTTGTTTTAAATCCGCCATCAAGCCACAGCTAAAAGCCGCGGCCGCCATTGCCATCAAACAGCACACAGGGGTGTCTTTGATCGCCAGCACAAAAGGCAGTCGAACACATTGATCCCTCTCTCGCGGTCTCATCTCTGTTACCTCTCGCTTTGCTGTGTAGCTTTAATCGACTACCTTTAACTGGAACACGGAGGCACGGTGAATGGTTTAGTTACAGTTGGTGCCTGTCCCTCTTTCCATTTCAAGTGGAATGATTTAATCAGCCCACTCAACGCACTGAAGGTCATCTATAAAACGCATTACGCTGCAAAGGTTTGATAGATGGTCTCAAGAGGAATACAAAGCTAGTGTGGGCACATGGGGGGGGGGGGNGGGGGGGGGGGAGCATGTGTTTTAATAATGATTTCTCCTTTGCATATCATGAACGGTGAACCTGAACAGGTCCTTTAAGGAAGGATTGTACTCTTGTACTCTACTGTACCTCCGTTTGTGCACACAGCTGCTACGTGACACTGTTGCTGACAAACAGTATATGTTTGTGTACTTTATGTCAATCTGGAAGATTCCACAGATACCCACAAGGGGGAAATATGTTTTAATAAAAAAAAAAAAAAAAAAAAAAAAAAAACTATTTCCAATTTTTGCTCAACAGTGTAAACAAAGATGATGTCAATCAAGGAGATCAGCAACGGTGAGCGACGCACAGACTCGCTCTTTGTGGCAAATACTGCTTAGGATGTGAAAGCACCCTGAGCATCCTGTCTTTAGCTTAGAATCCTCAGCTACATGGGCCCTTCTTTGTTTCCTGGAAGCGATTTATTGAATACCTATCATTTCTGAGAGACGTGAGTGTAATTCTACAATCTGCATGTACACCCATCAAGACCACAGTGAAAAATAAAGCCTGCAACTGAATACACACTCAATGATATCTGCTTTGATTTACAACATGAATTATATTTGCACTAACTGTAGAAGAAAATGAACACGTACCTTGCTTCCTAACCATTTTCAGGTCATTTTCCTGGACAGCCAGATATTAGTTAATGTTCTGCTGGACAGTCTGAAATTAACTTCTCTGTTGTCCATCTGGTGCAACATTTTGATTAACACCAATCTGTTTATCATTTGAGGTGTTGAGATGAAATTATCTGATTCCATTCCTTAGATATTATAATGTTGCAGCATTATTGGCCTAACTGCATATTAAACAAACAACCTCACAGTTCACTGATTTATAACAGTGGTAAACAAACAAATTTATAATGTTCTGTGCACCATATAATACCTTGAACGCCCTGCATCTCTGCCATGATGGCATCCAGACTCACATACTGAGCTGATTATGCATAATCCAGCATAAACATCTTACATAAATACTTGCCATATGATATTGAATAAAACTCCAACTCACCCAGTTACTTTTGCAACAAAGATTTAAAAACTGTGTCAATACATCATCACGAGGACTTCCTGGGCATGTTGTTGTTCTTTTTTGAAAAAAGAAAAAAAAAAAAAAAATCTTTGTTCATATACACAACAGGCCAGAAGTTTGAGAATTTAAAAAAAAAAAAAATCATCAATACACTGTTTTACAATTTATTGCACAAGAAATGACAAAATACATAAAATAAATGTAACTAATTAGTTTTCAAGAAGAATTTGTCAGCATCAAAGCACTTTGAAGTCATTTCAGGCCCAGACTTTAGTTTCGTCAAAGCAATCTCCCTCTGGCCAATCAGAATTCTCTAAACCTTTTGCTTCTCTTTTGAATGGATGTAATTTTGGCGTCATTTTGATGAATGTTTTGGATCCTTGTCTTGCTGAAGAATGAAATTTTGACCCGTAATTCGTAAACCGGATGGAATTGCATGTTTGAAGGATGGAATGGTAATTCTCTTTCTTCATAATTCCTTTAATTTGGACCAAGTCTCCAGAACACAACTGGAGTGTTAGTGCACTAATACAGACTGATGCCTTCATTAAAAATCATTTCCTAAGCCATAGTGGCTACATAATGTGCNATTTTTTTTTTTTTTTTCTAATCTGGGGGTGGCCTCAAACTTCTGGTCTATAGCGTAGGTCAACAAATTTCCAGAAAATCATTCAGTCCTTTACCCACCTTCACAGCGTGGAACAGCATTGTCCCACACCACGTTCCCGTCCTTCAGGATGCAGGAGATGGTCTGTGAGCCGTGGGTCTTGACGAATCCCTCCTCACACAGGAACGAGATGGAGCTTCCCAGCTGAAGGCTCTCACCGAAACGTTTCCCATTAACCGGAACGCCAGGGTCTGGGCACTCATTGTGACGGAACGCTTTTGAAAAAGTGGTAAAAATAATAATAAATATAACAATAACCCCCTCTACCCTGAGCTCTTTTTTTGGAATTTATGTCTAAAAAAGGCATGCACAAATTTAATTTGTAATAACTCCACAACCATAAGGACAACATGCACAATCTTGTGCTCTATGGATAGGTGACACTTTGGAGAATTTAGATATAGAGTAAGATTACCCGTCACTATCACCAGAACAGACTGAGAGCTGAATAAATACAACAGAAAAATGAAAATTTTACACCTTCCGTTTTCTCAAAATGCTAAATTAGAGATGAATATCACTCCTATAACAATGATTTAGTAGCTATTGGTGCTACTGGATGTTTTCTAAAACCTCTGAGCTGCAGCTCCACCAAGTTTGATGTAATAGAAATAAGCACAAAAATTTTTCAAACATTTTAGTCTTAGTTGTACTAGACGGCCTAGAGGGCGCCAGTGTACCAAATGGCATATACATCAGGTACAGGTAATGTGTCTAAAATATTTTTCTTTTCACCAACATTTAACTTTTACCTCCAAAATGACTTTTTTATTGCACAACATAACAAAAAATAACCAACATATAATAATCAACATATCAGGCTTAAAAAAACTGACACTTGTAAAACTATTTTCTAAAGCACAAAAACGTCAAAACAGAAAAAACCCACAAAANAAAAACTGACACTTGTAAAACTATTTTCTAAAGCACAAAAACGTCAAAACAGAAAAAACCCACAAAACTATTTACAAGTATTTACTAAGAACAGCCAAAATATTTCCTGAGAACACAAAAGTCAGGCTTCTGCCATCTTCAAATGTCCAATCCATCCAACACTCCGACTGTCAACAACTGTTTGTCTTTCACCAGCGTTATTCGTCATGCAGCTACATGGGCTCCGGGGAAGAATGTGCGCCGCTGACTTCNTCTTTCACCAGCGTTATTCGTCATGCAGCTACATGGGCTCCGGGGAAGAATGTGCGCCGCTGACTTCTGCATTACGCATGCCTCTAACTCAGTGACTATTGGCTCCCCGGGTCATGTGACCACTTGTTTGGAACCTCACGTTACCGTAAAACTCACAAAGTCAGCTATTGGGTTATTTGGTTGACCGATATGCCGACTGTGAATGGTATTTCATGAAAACATCATTAAAATCTCGGTACCAGGACCACTCAGATACAAGGGGATAATAAAGAAAAAACAATATCGCTTATGTCACAACAATATTCAGAATTATCCATGTGTCCTAACAGTTTTTCTTCATCCTTCAAACTTTGTTTATCAGACCTCCGAGTAAAACTTCAAGCAGGCCATGAGGAAAGACAGTCCCACAAAAAGAGGCATAACCCTGGAACAGGGCGCGTAAACAAATACATCACTTGTGCCACTATCTCTCTCACTTAATCTCTCTCTCTTCATCTTTTTCTCTCTCACTCTGGTACACACGTGCGTGGAGGTGACGTGCGTAGGTGTTGATGAATCCCTCTTCTGTATCCACTGGACCCAAGCAGAGAGTGAACCACACCTCATCCATCATGATCATCTTATTTATTAACGTGCCAAAAATCTCCTCAATACAGTTTGACATATCCTTAATTAACATGAATGATGGAAGGGGTCTGCTCGGCCTCACAATCCCCTAAAAACAGTCCCACAGTTAGACGACACTGTTCTCAGGAACTAGCCGTCATATTCAATTAGCCACTCCTGACATTCATTCGCCGTGTTGCATTGGGTTATTTATTTTTTATTTAATTTGATAATTAATGCATTAGTTGCCATGTGTTCTCCGCATTGTAGATTTACAGAGGAACCTGGGTTGGACAGTGAGCAAATGGACCACAGATACTGGAGTATAATGAAATTATAAATACTACCAACTACAATGTACTGGATCAAATGAACAAGCAGAATACAAAATAGTAAAATAATATGTCTCAGTGGTTAGCAAAATCGCCTGTGTGTGTGCAGTTCATGGTCCGTGGTTTCTCCAGTTTCTTACTGCAGCCCAAAGACATGCTGATTAGGCAAATATGAAACTGTGTGTTAGCCCTGCAACAAGCTTCCTGCTACCAGATCCTGGAATAGGATCCAACAACCCTGCACACGATAATACATTTTAAGGGTAAAAAGTCATCTTTTAAGGCTCAAAGTGGAGTGATTGAAGCTCTTTGTGCAGGGCTCCAGGCAAACATGTGTCTTTTCTACATCTGACATCTTCTGGACTGAAGCGCTCCAAACATCACATGGCTGGTTGTGTGGTGGTGAAGAGCCACCACACAACCAGCCTGAGCGCTGGTTTCTCTGCTGCTTCCTCTGCTCCAGTTGGAGTGATAGCAAGTGGCCTTCTTGTTATCGCTAAATAAACGAGCAGTAACAAAAAAGATTACTCGTTAATTGCTAGTTTATGGTGACTGCCAACTTCTCTCTCCATTCCACAGACCTCGGAAGTCGAATTTTTTCCAGTTGTAAATTCGAGCTTCCAACCTCAAACCATTCCAGCCAAATGTAATCAAAAAAGCATAGCTGAACACCAATAAATACTGTAAAATTAATTAAACTTCATAATAAATGCTGAAGTAAAGTTAGGCTACAGGACTGTTTGGTTGTGTTGTTTTAGAATGATATTAATCGCTGTTTTGGTATTAAAACCAAAACAGCGATTTGGTTTTAATTTGGTTTTAACAACCATCATATTACTTCTCTTTGTACAGAGAAGTAATATGAAATTATTTACACTTATGTATCAATGGCAAACAGTTATTATACAAAATAGATAGTTACCATGGTGATATATTCTGTCCTTTTTCTTTCAATTTCACGCAAGAAAAAATATTTTATTCACCTGTTAGTTGATCATTTCCATTCACAAAGCTCACTTCCACAGCACTGCCATGTTGAGTGACGTCATACTCGGTAAGTCGGGGTAGATCATTTTGAGCTGAGTTTCCCAGCCGGAGCTCCGACTTCAAATGCCGTTCCAATGCATTTTTAAACGTAAGAAGTCAGAAAAATCTGAGTTCCGAGGTCTGTCGAACGCAGCATTAGCCTCTTTCACCACCACTTCTGTTAACTGATGATTCAGAAACATTCCGAATCATCAGAACTGGCATTAAAAAAAGAACTCCAGTTATTAGCGACGATACTGCAAATGGTGTTCTAGGACGTGTTCACTGGCCTGCTATTTCATTGTTTCATCACTTCTTTGGAAGATATTCCATTGACAAAACTGCATAATCCTCAATACTGGTGCTATTAGGTATTTATAAATAATTTAACTTTTTAATATCTTTTTTTTTTTGTTTTACTTATAACTACATTATTGTTGCTTTATTTCATTGATCCAACTGAGATTTTAGGACTCTTAAGGGATTTGGGAATTGAGTAACTTGTTCAAGATAATCTGGCATGGCGGATGCTTCCTGAGGCAGGAGCATGAAGAAAGGTCTTACCCACTATGCTCATTAAGGTCTAATGTAGAACGACTACTATGAAAGACTCCCAAAATGAACCACATAAAAGCAAGGTGTAGAACAATTTTAGGCTGCTGGTCACGAAAGTAAAAATAAGTTGTTTTTTTCTGACATTAAAGTGAGTCAAACCTCCACATGGCACCCTAAAAACAGGTGTCACTTTACAACGCCTGATACAAGAAGACGTTTGTTTTGTGGGATGTGAAAAAACACAAAGATCAGGCTCATTATTCAATAGTTCACATTCAATGACTCCAATAATACTGCTGCCAAACCCAGCAAATCTATGAAATGGGTTTACAAGCATGCAACCAATATGTGCGAAATCCGAGGTTTCCTCAAAACTCAGCAGCTCGCCAAAGCAGAGTATAATGAGCAGACAATATCTGTCAGGTGAGGATGCTACGTCTTTGTTATGTTTTTTATTTAGACATCAAGTCTCTATTTAGACAATAAAGACAGGGGTGTTTTGTCATTTCGGAATGTGTGTCTATGCGTGTGAATGTGCAATGCAAGTGCTACAGGAAATGTTGCCAATGGATGCAAGAGTTTATGCGGTCTGTGGGAGACAGGCACGCAGATATGGCAGATGATTCATGAGGCCCACTGCATGCACACACACACAAACGCACATAAACAATCTGGAGAAATACAAAACATCCAGTCAGGGAGGGTTTGTAAAGCTATAAAGACTAGCTTTATCTCCTTTGAAAATGCTTAATACTCACTTGTAAATGTAATGTTAAAGCCTCTGTCTGTGTAGGTGTGGTCAGTCAGGAATTCTAGTCGCGCCACGTGGGCGCTTGTTGTAATGGGAGGAGGCAGGACATCACCAGAGAAGGTACCCAGGATGGGAGATTCGGCCTGGCATAGACAGATCAAGACAAAAGGGAGGTAAGAGCTATCAAAGTCAAATAAACAGATGAACTTACTAATCCAATGACTGACAGAAAGGTAATTTAACTTGCAATTACGCAGGCTACAATAAGAAAGACTGGCAGTTTGGTCAATAAACAAAGTTGTAGAAAAAGCTATGTTAAGTGATTAAGGGCACTGGCTGATCTTTTGACGCTACCTTTCCCCCATCCTTGATGGACAGGAAGTCAAACTGTTTCTCCATGCTGAGGTCGTTGAAGGCCAGATTGATCCGGCTCTCCGGGTTGGTGATGATCAGCCACACACAGTGCATGTTGTTGCCGTACTCCTGAGGGTAGTTGGGAGACAGCAGCACCCCTGATGGAGTGGTAAAGTTGAAGAAGCAGGAAACTGTGTAGAGAGATACAGAAACAGAAGAGAGAAAGAGAGAGATGAAAAGAAATGAAAAAAACAAAATAAAGGTATTGTTCAACTTTTTTCCTCCCTTTTTTTTTTTTTGCTGACTACAAAAAAATATGACTTGATGCATTTTATTGAATTTGCAGAAACCCACCTCACATCCTGCATAGAGATATGTCATAGATCTGGGAAAAACTCGTAATTCAAAAAACACAATATAACCACCGATATCTTATTTACAGTGACATAAATCATGTTGTAACCAGACTAACAAAGGGCTCAACATAAAAAAAATCATGAAAATGGAAATATGGTTGGATCTAATAAATACTGTCAACAACAAACAGGAATAGAATATGTTTTATAGATTGCACTACATGTGTATTTCTCAACTTAGTCCTGCAAACTTTCATGACTGACCGTTGGGGAGTTTGGCAGACTAACAAAGCATTAGCCACACACATTAAACAAACATTTAAGAAAGAAGCCATTAAAAACAACACATCTGATTTAAGTGGACCCTGGGCCATGAAAATAAGGGTAGCATACACCTAAGCCAAGCAAAATAAGTAAGGGTTCTCATCTGCCTCACTGATGAATGTCATCAAGCCAGTTAATTGACCCCCAGTTGCTCAGCTGGATGTGCTTAGTGGCCAGCTGCTAAATTCTGTTATTAGCCTGCAATTTTCACTTTCTTCAGAGTGGTCTGGTTAGAATAAGTACTGTATATACTCGACTATAGGCCGACCCCCCAATTTTGACCTGCAAATTTAGATTTTTAAAGAAACCCTCATCGACCCCCTGATGTTGTTCCATCAATTTATTTGTTCAGCAAATTATCTGTTTTTTTCTGAGAATTGTCACAGTATTCCTGTGATTTTCTGAAAAGAATCCACGTACTGGTACCGGTAAACAGCTGATTACCGTAAGTGACATTACAGAACATTAAATTTTCCGGACTCCTCTTCCTTGTCTGAATCGCACTGATGAAGGTAAGGAAAGCTTTACAAATGAGCTATAATTATCACGATGCTTATTTAGCATATTTAGCTGTGTAATTNTTTTCAGTAATTATCCTGTACCTGAGTCGATGCGGGCCTGTCTATGTGCTGGACATTCCTCAATACTGAGTTTTGGAATTCCCTCAGCCGACCCCCTGATGTTGTTTTATCAATTTATTAGTTTAGCAAATTACCTGTTTTTCTGGGTATTGTCATAGTATGATTGTCTGATTTTCTGAAAATAATCCATGTACCGGTAAACATGATATTTATGTCAGCAGCTGATTACCATAACTGATGGATTACGGCTTACTGGCCGCCACAAAATGTGCTGGATAAGATGTTTAGTCAGGAAATACATCATTCCAAGGGATGATTTAAACTATTTTCCATGGGTAGTGGTAATGGGTAGTATTTCTACCTCTGGAAATTTTGTTCTCTGGGATCTGATTTGAATTATTATTATTGATTTGCGTGGTGAAATTTGGGGGGAAAAAAAAAAAATAAAAAAATCGGCTTGTACTCGACTATATACGGTAAGTATATGTCTGGAACAGCCTGGGTTGGCACTTTATCCTCACAACAAGTCGGTCATTGGTTCAAACCTAATTGGGGCCTACCTATGTGGAGTCGCCTATGGGTGCTCTGCTTTCCTCTCACAATCTGAAGACTTGCAGGTTAGGTGAAGTGGAAATTCCAATTTTGAAAGAAAAAAAGCAAAAAAAAAAACTATGCAGGGAGAAAAGCGTNTATATACGGTAAGTATATGTCTGGAACAGCCTGGGTTGGCACTTTATCCTCACAACAAGTCGGTCACTGGTTCAAACCTAATTGGGGCCTATCTATGTGGAGTCGCCTATGGGTGCTCTGCTTTCCTCTCACAATCTGAAGACTTGAAGGTTAGGTGAAGTGGAAATTCCAATTTTGAAAGAAAAAAAGCAAAAAAAAAAAACTATGCAGGGAGAAAAGCGTCATCAACTTATCATCTGTCTGGTTGGTTTATGGAAGTGGAACGTAGCAGCAGTTAAAAATGTGACTGCGGTCCTGCATTTCTGATACTGTCCACTGTCATCGCAAAAGTGTTAAATTAGCGATCAGTTGACATATCTCATGCTGAAATCTATGACCGCTGTTTTGGATTGACGGCCAAAGATTTCATCCTGATTTGCTCACAGTTGTTAAGTGTCTTCTGTCACAGCCCAAAAAAAAAAAAAAAAAANAAAAAAAAAAAAGACATACTACACATTCTGCAGGAGCCTTACATCCTGTCCAGCATGTACCCTTGCCTCTTGCACCATGAATGCTCAGGCTCCAGTCCCCGGCAATTCTGCACAGGATAAGTGGGTACAGAAAATGTCTGGACAGATGACATTAGGTGATCAATAGTGTTCTACTTGCTGAGACGTCAGCATGAATCCTTCCTGCACCTGATGAACTGCAACTCTTGAGCTCTCATCAGTATTTGCTCCATATTCCAAAACTATTCACTGTAATCAGTTTGTCAATAAATTTGAGGTGAGAAATCATCCACACAGTTGCAGACTCTTGCTTCATTTTATATCTACTAAACCTACTCTAACATGTTTCCCAACCTGTATTCATTCAGCATGCTCACACGATGCTACAGCTTTTATCCAGCCTATTGTCTAACAACAACGGTGGGCATTATCTGCATTATCTCCTTTTCGTTCCCCCTAAACCTAATGCTCCTTTACTCTCCGTGTTTGTCTTTCATGATGTTAATTAGCTAATAATCCCTCTTATTGTTCCTAAATCCACCGCCTCTGCAAGGCAAACCAGAGATAATCTGACCATTTATTATGCAGCAGCCCTGCATGCACTCATACGCAGAAACATACATATTGATGAACACACACACAAGTGTTGCACGCCCACACAAACACACACACACTGATTGTTGAAACAGTGTAAGGAATCCAGCAACTTACAAACACAGCTGGGTTTCTTGGCCGACCACTGGTTGTTTTTCTGGCAGGTGATGTTCTTTTTACCGACCAATTCGAAGGCAGGCAGACACTCAAAGTACAGGCGGTCTCCGTGACGGAAACCTGTCCCTTCCCTTTTGCCATAGGCTGGGATACCAGGATCTCCACAACTGCCTTGGTCAATTTCTACGTAACAAAGACAAACACACAGAACGGGGAAATGTTCAGTATTCAAGACTAACATTACTACAAAGGTTGAGTGAAAACAAAGGTGTTTTGATGTTACCTGGTGATTTAAAGCAATAACTTAAAGTCAATCATGGCTATTATTAACATGATATGAGCCCATTCTTTCTATGTTGAGTTAGCAGTGCTATTTTTCGACACAGTAGTAACACAAATTTAAAACTGTACTGTGATTGGAGCCAAAAAGGCGACTGCATGGTGAAATGCCAGCAGACAGACAAAGCCAACACGGCTTGCAAACAGCTACATCCAAAGCTAACGGCTAAAACAGCCTTACTGTTACTGTAAGCATCATTAACGAACATGGGCCAACAGCACAGGAAAAGGGTAGCTTCTGTAGCTATTTTCAGAGAGAGAAAGAGAGACTCAAGGTCATAACTTGGACTGCTGTTGCCTCCAGCATTTACTGACAAGGTACAAGCGTTTAGATAATTAGGAGCAGATGGGGGATCTCACACTAAATCAAACTATTTCTCAATATTTCCAATTTAAGGCAACTTTGGCTTCAGCAGGGTGACAAAAAGTTTGTCAACAGATCTAACTTTTATGTAACTCCAACTTTTGACATCCTAAAAATCTCATCTATATGTATCTCAATGTGTTTATGTGTTATAGGTAAATTGCGAACTGTTAGGCTAACTACTGAAATCAATATTAACTTACTGATATATTGATACTTTTCTTTGATTCATCTGCTGTTGAATATTTGAAACCAAGGCAGGAAATTCTAATTTCCTTTGAGGAAAAATCAGTTCTTATCTGTTAGTGTGAGGAAACAGCAAAGCATGCTGTAAGGCACTGGGAGAATCAGAGACCTTGTTAGTTTAAATCTGGATTCGATGGGAGGGAAAGAGTCCACTGAAATAACTTTGTGACCTTTGAGAAACACTGCACTTTACATTTAAAATAGGATGCACTGTACATTATCTAGACCGAGCTTTAAATACCTCACAGCTTAAATGTCATATACTTTATACACTGTGATGTCCCAGTTTGGGTTCCTCTGATATCATACGTTGTATAGAATATGTTTCAGTAGTGACTTTGGATATGTAAAATGAAGTTGGAATGTTAATATATAACAGTTACTTGCATGAGAAAGAAATGCTAAAACCAATGACATACTTAAGCATATCCCATTTCTGTTTCTTGTTAACACAGCTCTCTCCAAATCTAATTTTCAACCCAATCACTAATTTGATAGTTTTGATTGCTTTGTTATTCCTGACACTATTTACAGTCATTTCCTGTAAGCTGTAACAAACACTCAGTGATGTCTCAACTGAAATATGCCAAGATGGAGGTGCATCAATGAAATTTGGTTTGACTGGTCAGATAGAGTCGGACAAGGAAAAATACTGGAACAGTGTTGCACCCTCATGCTCGTCTGAGGTCGCTGAAAACACCCCGAGGAGTCAAATGATGCCTCCAATATCGACCCACCTCTTTACCTGTGCATCACAGCAAAAACAGTCCAAATGTATAAACTGCGCCACAGAATATCATCATGCAGTAATTCAGATCTGTGCTGCATCAGCTGGGTCTGACCATCACTGCAGCATTACTGCTTTGGCTGGAATTTGGAATCACTCTCGAATCTCCACTTAGATAAGAAATGATTGAAATATGAATGGCTGAATGAAAAGTTAATTTTAGGCTGTCAAGAGAGGCCAGACATCAAAATCTACATGATTTGCAAATTCCCCTCATCGTTTCCTTTGCCACTAAGTGGTCTTTACTCTTCATCCTCCAAAAATGTCTCACTAATCTTATGAATCCATCTCTCATCTGTCTCGCCCCCCAACTCAGCGCAAATATCCTGCTTCACTGTGTGACAAACGGTCATCCTTGCATAAGGAGCTGACGTGAGCACTTTTAGTTGCGCGCACACACACACACTTGGACGCACACCTCCACGACCACTCATCTTCCTTAAAACCACACATGCCCATTTCATTGTTCCAAGATTTATGACTCCTCCTTTTTTTCCACGAAGTCTTCTTCCTACTTTTGGGAGGTTTTACAGACTGCAGATGGGAATGCTAAGGCATCCTGTTGAAGCTTCCTGTCGGACGATACACAGAGCAAATATGCTCATCTATCCAGGAAATGATGGTAGGACCTAATATGATTTTAAATCACACCAGGGGTGACGCTGGTATAAATCCATACTCTGCCCTAATGATAATAATCATTTAGAACCCATATTAGAGTTCTCTGCTGTTTGGATGTATGGATGTCCTCAGGCAGCCTCATTCACCAGACAACTCATTGATCTTAAGGGGAAGTGACCTTTAAAGGGGGATGCTGAAAGCTAGATTTGAAACGCTGAAGCAGAGTTAAGGTGAAAGAGAATGTTTAAGATCTAATTCAACCCTGTGTTGAAGCTGCAGCCATATGCAATATGCAAATGCATGCATGCATACACACATTGGTTGTCACTGCATTATATTGCACACCACCACCTGGGAAAACTCAATTTCTCTACAGAGTGTCAGTTGCGGTTGTGAAATTGTGTATTCTCGCTTTTCCTAAAGCTTTTTCCTAAAGCTCCTTTAAATTGTATATTCTCGCTTTTCCTGGATTGTATAAATGTGTTTCTTTTTGAGTGCGGCTTATGAATGAAACAACAGTTATGATTCTCATGAATAAGGGAAACTTCTACCTCGATCAATTTGCAGGTCTGTATCCGACAAAATTTGTAACTCTGCTTCCACCAGGAAAGCTCGTTTCACACAGCGATGGCCAGGTATGGTGAGGTGTGAAAGTTGGGATGATTTTAATTTGTCTTTCAAACTGTTTTTTTTTTTTTTTTTTTTTTTTTTTTTTTTTTTTTTTTTTTTTTTTTTTTTTTTTTTTTTTTTTTTTTTTTTNACTTTACCAAAGTACCACTCCAAACACAACAAGATTCATTTATTGGTGTTTTACAAGTAGTTGAGTATTTGTTCAGAATATTCAACTATTCTTTAGACTGAAATTTGGATTTCAGAGTAGGTAATATGACTACAATATTTCTACAAGTCAGTGAAAACACATGAAAACCTCTGACCCTACCTCAAAGAAGATTTTTTTTTTCTATCTGTCTGCATATATACGGTAGTTGTGGTGTGTGCCCCAAGGCTGAATAATTTTTTTATGTATATGCAATTTGATTGAGCAACAGACAGATAACATATAGTGCATAGGTGAGTGTGTGTGCGTGTGTAACCTTCACCGGCTAACAAACAACCAACTAACAAAACTAAAACTAACAATTTCTATCAAGGAGGGCTAAACAGAAGAAGGAGGAGGAGATGCTTTAACTTCCTGTTTGATCTCTACTAATAATATTGGTATTTTTATTCAAATCTTAAGATGTTAAAAGTGTCTTCCTACTTAACACTATAAAGAACTGTTGGCTTTTTTTCAGATGTACTTACTATAACACACTAAAAAATAAATTTTGTTCGGTTTGGAGTGGTATTTTAACTCAGAAAGAAAAGTTTAAATAAAAATACAGGGGGTGCAATACTTTTGGCCAGCACTGTACATATAAAATCTATCCGATGCAATTCAGTGTATTTTCGGGCGAGTGTTATCACTCAGGACAGTTGCTGCCTCTCGTCCCCGGCTCCTTTCACTACTGCATTATCAACAGGTGTAATGAACATGCCTGCAAGTTCCACAAACACACACACACACACACCTTAAAGACTGACTGGTCTAACTGTAACTGCTGTTGTCTCTAAACATCGATATTACGCTGTCATGGTGTTACATTCACCAACAGAGAATTTTTAGAAAACCCAAGGCTGAGCCAATTCAGCAGCTGAGGAAGTGAAACACCCTGCAGCTCTCAGGCAGCAGGGGAGCAGCAACGCCTCTCTGCTGCCTCTCCAGGCTTGTTGAGGCAGAAATAGAGGAGACTACAGCTTCTTGCAGGCTGAGATTTATCTGCATGTCATGGTGTGCAATAAGACACAAAAGGACAAAGGTGTGCAAAACTAAAAATATATAAATGTAGCTTTACTGACAGCAATAAAAATTAAACATTGCGCGTCCATGGTAACTTTCAGTAGTGCATGAAATGTTGAACCTCATGTCTCAACTCCTCACAACTCTAAAGGAGATCTGTTTACGCTTCCAATTTTTCATGCAATGTTGGCTTTAGAGCTGCATTTGTGCATTATTGCTGTCCATGATTCTGTAAAAATCCTGGTTGAAACATAGAGGCCACCGCAGAGTGAATGCTGAGACGCACACACGCATGCACGTGCACGCACACAGGTGCATGGGTAGCGTGGGATTGTGTGTGTGTGTATGTGTGCCAGTACGACTGTGTTTGCAATTACATTTGATGATCACTCTTAAATACAAGTAATTGAGAATGCAAATTAGATTTTGGGGGCTCCATTCTGGGAGGTGAAGTGGTTCAAAGCGTTTCTCTCCCTTCATTAAACAGAACTCATTGTTTTAATTACACTTTGGTTCAGCAAGCTGCTCCACTTTCTCTGTTATTTCTAAGGATGAAAAATAAGCATCTGTGGGCGAGGGAGAAGACTCGCTGTGCTTCTTCGGTGCGCTCTGCAAACGGCAGACTTATCTGGAGGAAGAACTCTGGCAAAGACCCCGTAGTTGCACAGACAAATACATAAAACACACAGGAAGACACTCATCTTTATTTATACATAACTTTCGAGATAAGAGAGAAGTATGAGGCATCTTTACCTTCATAGGACACCTTGAAGCCCAGTGAGCCGCTGGTGTCGTCTGTTTTGAAATTGAGCCACATCTGGTGACTGGTGCTAACAACAAGGTCTGGAGTGCTGGTGCCAGATAAACTAAAAAGAAGACAAAAATGACAGGTTTCAAATGCATGCCTTACCTAAGTCAGCTGTGTCACCTGTTATGATGTAAACTCTGCATGTTAAACAATGGCCTTTCTTCCGCTAAATCATAACGATAGTTTATTACAACTTAAAAAAATTGTGTATAAATCTGACTCTCCTCATCAGAGAACAGTCCTCTAAAACTTTTGTGGGCAATTCCAGTCTGAGAAGCCCTTTTTTTTAGCGTCTAATTCAGAATAGTTGGGAACAAGAAAGTGGAAAATGAAGGCAAGATCAGTCAATGCCACAAAGGTAATTTAATCCTATTTGAATAGTAATTCCACCCAAGTCTAATTAGGAAGTGAATAGCTGCAGAGTAAGTGATTAGGGCTCTAATTTTATTGGCAGCGCATTGTGGATTGTGGGACTTTATGAAGCTGCTTTTTCATTGAGTGCGCAGAGGTGTTTTCTTCTTCTCTTAGTCTACAGGTTCCTGCCTTTGTTTGGTGTTGGTTGTGCATGTCCTATATAAATAATGGCATGCATTTGCAAGATGCAATACCAACAAAAATTGCAGGGGTGACGTCAACAGTCCAATGACAATCACAACCACAAAATGGCAGCCAATTTTGAGGAGAAGCTGATGGAGTACGTCAGAAACTCCCTGCTGTTTTTTTAACAGTTAGAAATCGTCTTTAATTGTCGCCGTCTTTGTTGAATAAAATCTGAAGTACCGTAGGTTTTAAGATGTTAAGATGCTGAGCAGTGATGATACTTGAGCCCTAACATTACCCCCTAGTGGATATTATATTTTATCCTTTATATTTAAGGTATGCAAATGCGTATGTGCGTAACATAGCTCATGCAGAGATACATGTACAGCTACAATAGATTATTAATACTGACTAGAAATGAGAGATAGAATAAGGATGTGCCACCAAGCAATGGAAATGTAGGAGTTCCATGCACCGGGACTCTCGGTAGTGTCTGAATCTCTTATCTCTCTCACCGTAGTCTCAGTATTTTAAAAATGTGGAGCTCTAAAGCAGATACTTTAGATTTCCTTTGCCAATTTAACAATTTCGACACCAGAGGAAGCAGCATGAAACATGACTCTTAAATATGTAGCCGCTAATTAACACACTCATGTTCTTTGGCTTTACCTGTGCCACCCCATACAACAACATGCTACAATGAGACATAAGAGAATCTTTATGAATGAGCTTCAGATGTCACAGTGCTTATTTAGCGTGACTGTGTATTTACTGTGTTTTTTTTTTTTTTTTTTTTTNTTTTTTTTTTTTTTTTTTTATGAATTACCCAAATGTTCTTCCAGCACATGTGCATTATTTCTATGGCAGACTCACACATGAAAGTTTTTATCTGATATCAAACTGTCAGCATGCAGTGTCTTCAAAAAGAAGTCTTTAAAAAAGAAGAAGTCGTTTGCACAGTGACAACTCGCTGCCCATTAAACCCTGTACTTGTACATTTACTACATCTGTGCTGCACTTAGGTGCCATGCTAAAGTTAGCAAAAATCATTCCGCACCCCATGTGACTCGAGCCTGCACCAGTGACTCAGAAAAACACTGTCCTGAGATAAACTGCATTGTTAATGATAGTATATTCTCCCCTGCTTAATTGCTCCAGCTTGTTATCATGCAAGAGCACATCCAATCTAAACAACACAGTCTCACTTTTTATTTTCATAAAACGCAGACATAAGTCATGCATACAGAAACAGTTAGTCCTAAATTGGATAGATTAGCTAATTTGCATTGTTCAGAGTTCATTGTGTGGGATGTGGCTTTAAGTGGTCTACACAAAGATAAACCAAATAACTTCACTCATCAAGAAACCTCTCCTCCACAAACCTCTCCACCCAGTTTCCACCCAGGCATAGCATCCTTGCAGAAAAATGGACCTATAAAAACTTTATTAAGGTGGTAAATTTCAGCACAATTAATAACAACATCCTGTGAAAACGTTAGGGAGCATCTGCCAGAGCAAACGCCATTAGGAGGCATCAATATGCAATTCGCAAAGCTGCACCACATGGGTGGGGTCTTGTTTTTAGCATTGAAGAGAGCGCTGATTGACAATGTGGTGCGGCATCTATTTTTCATGCACTGCAGGTATCAGGTGGCAAAATGAAAAAGAAACAGTACAGCAGAGAGAGAGCAGAAGGGCTGGAGGGCAAAGGGAAAAGAGAGGAGTGCTGTCAGGTGATGGAAAGTGGAGGAGGAGAAAGGGTGCAAGGGAGTCAACTGTGATACAAAAAGATAGGTGAAGAGGAAGAGCAGAAACACAAGCAGAAGAATGAAAATGAAAGAGATGACTGGGGTGGAATTAACGCCCAAAGAAGGAAGGAAAAGAGGGAAGATTGAGGTCACTCACACGTGGAAGATGGTCTTCTGGTCTCCCACCACCTCGCCGTCTCCCACCGTCAGGGTGTCGTAGCCACGCTCCAGGTCAAAATCCTCAAATGTCAGCTTGATCACCTGCACAACAGCGAGGACATCACCATGACAACCATAAAGGACACAGACTCAAATCTTCCCGACATCAGGTGCAGAGGAGAGACTCCCTTCCCATCTGTCACTTTCTATCCATACATCCATCCATTCATCACTCTTTCATGGACATTTTTCTGGAAGAGTTAAATTTATATACATACATATGTACCTGCTGCGAATTCATCCTCATCAACTTCTAAACATGTTTAAATTCATATACATAATCTTTCATGAGCACTCATTTATCCTTACGCTCGATTATGTCTGGACTCTCCAGACAAAATCGCTGGTAATTCTGATTTCTAGGCTGGTGATCATGAACTTTCTCTAACTCATCAAATATCTGATTTCCTGCCAGATGGTCCACATGACCCCGACTCTTTGCTCATCAAATCGGCAGGTGCAGATCCTTTTGTGACGTACTTCATCTGTCTTAAAATGAACTTTAAGAGCATCAGGAGATGTGGCAGGAAACTTGTGATTTTCGACAAGGTGAATATATCCGTCGTAAAGGTGAAAAGAAGGGTAAAAAGGAGATTTATGCATTTTTTAGGATAAGGGAAGAAAAACAAGAAGTGTTCCATAATCAAAGGAAACAAGGGGTAAGTCTAATAAAAACAGACAAATAAATAGGAGCTTTGCTTATGATAGGGCAAAATATTGATTAAAAAGCAAACAGAAAAAGAAAAGAAAGGGCCGCCTTCATCTGCTCTGCAATGTTAAATTGGCTGCCACTGATTTCTGCCAAATTTTAATTTTTTTCAGAGGGCTGAGAGGGCACATCCTAATGAAAAAGCTTATATAAATGCAAATTGAATTCGGTCCTATGTTAAACGCAGTGCTTAATGAAAATTGCCAAGGTGGAGAGAGGAGATGGATGATGTGCAGACAAAACAGGTCAGATCAACTGATAAATAGAGGTTCATCCCACAAACTTATCTCACTTCTGTCAGCAAACAGGCGAGGCACAGAAGACACACGGAATGAAAAAAAAAACAAAACAAAAAAAAAAAAAAACNAAAAAAAAAAAAAACATTTGTTGCCGAGTCCGTGACGACATATCTGACATTCAGTTACTTTGGAACAGAGACCTCGGTGCCCCTGATGCTGATGGATAAACACTTCAACCGGAAACAGCTGCATTCAGTAACTTTGGACTTTATCATAGAACAACATGCCACAGGAGCCCACATTTGTCATTATGTCACGGAGTCGGTTTTGGGCCCAGAAGAGCTGCGTCACATCCTGCCCACCTCCCTTCACAGTTCTGCCTCAGCCTCCTACCTGACCTAAAGTCTCCTCTGGTTGGGCCTATGTGGACGGACAGGAATAGAAGCCCTATTACATCTCGAAATTCAAATAACAGCCTCACTCCATCTTCATCTGGACCTTACACCAAGCATGAGACAGCACGAAGTGCCATTGTCTGTCTAACCAGGATGCCCGCCAGGTGTACTAAAGGGTGTCAGTATATGTGTTTGTAGGTATGTGAGCGAGTGTGTATGTGTGTGGGAGGGGGGTTTGCATCTGACTCCCACCCCTCGCCTCACCTCACATAGCCTCTCCTTCGCCGGCGCAGTGCGATAAGAGAACGCATTTGTAAAAGCGTTTTGTTTGAGTTCACAGAAGGATATTTGGCAGGCTCGCAGCTGTGTGGCCTTGAACACGACTCCAAAGTCAATGGTCTGAACAGAGCGGCTATGTCACTTTCATGATATCCTCTGAGCACGCTGTCGAAACCTCTCCATTACCCTTCTGTCCTTTTCCACTCGCTTCTCTTCTCCCTCACCACAGGTGGTTAGAACAATTCTGTCTCCTCTTGGCTCATCTCCAGGTTTCCTTTTTTTTTTTTTTTTTAATCACTGAATGTGTTCAAAAGAAATGAAAGTCTTTGCACTCCTTCATTTTGCACAGTTGTTTGCTTCCCCTACCTTAGATGGATCGGTAGCTGTGATGACCCAGGTACAGTTAGCATTGTTGTCGTACTGGACGGGGTAGTTTGGAGATGTGATGACGCCGCTCGGTCCTCTCAGCTGCCCCCCACACATCGGCGCTACAAGAGGTGAGGCAGAAAGAGGAAAATGGCTGATCAGTAACAAACTTCAAGCACAACCGAATTCATGAACCGCAATAGATGTAGCGTCCAAGTTCCTGCTTCCTAAATAACACTATCAAAAGACAGATTAGACAAGCAAAATAAAACCTAGCAGCTTTGCT
The DNA here is from genome assembly GCA_014773175.1 of Lucifuga dentata. NCBI lineage: Eukaryota > Metazoa > Chordata > Actinopteri > Ophidiiformes > Bythitidae > Lucifuga > Lucifuga dentata. Next base: position 145,042 of record VXCM01002052.1, read on the forward strand.
CATTTTAGCACACCTAGATTGTCTCATTGCAGAGAGTAGGTGAGCAGTTATCCAGCCAGACTTCAAAGGACGATGTGACTTTTCTTATCGAAGCCCCTGGGTGTCTGCACGGTGGATCTCTTAAACACGTCTTCAAATTCAAGCGGAATTTCTAATGAGTCCTTTAAGGAAAGTGTAGACTGTTTACATATCTGGAGGACAACATTTTCATTTTACACGACAAGAACCCAAACCAGCCAGCCTGATTTTAATGAGTTACATCTAAGAGAGGTCCTTCAGATTTCCAAGGACCCCTCGGAGGCCGTGTGCCCCACCCCTCTCCCAATAAATTGTCCCTGTTAAAAGGGAAAAAGAAGTCTGGCAAAGTTAAGGGAAGAAAGAAGTAATTAATGAGTTGTGCTGGCAGTAAGGGTGACCTTAATGAAAACAAGACAGAAGAGAAGTCAACGGAAACTATCATAACCTCCNCCCCCCCCCGTTTTATTATGAGGATCATTGGGTCTGATACTCCCCATCCTGGTCCTTTTGTGATGGATACAAGGGCCCAACCACCAGGAATCAAAGGAAAGATAACTTAGAAAACAATTATAACAGCACTGTGTGCCAAGAAACAAAGAACTTAAAAGGAAATTTCACATCCAGCAGATGAATCTGAGTTTTTCCTTCGCTAATGACTCTTCCATTTTGATTTAATGACTAATGCTAATTTAGGAAGCAGCTCTCTAGTTATTCCTGGATGGCATTTAATCTTTGTTTAACTACAATTACCCAGCAGAAAGGCTAAAGGGTAAACGAGGATAATGGATTGTAATATTATTAAAGTGCAATTTCAATGTCATGATTGTGGATGTTACCATACAGGTGGGAAGAGTCGGTCAAAACAATGATCATCTACATTTAGTAGCTCTGCTAACTAGTAGCAGCTGATGTTACACTCGCTACTACATTCATCAATCTTTTAATCACTGAAAAATCAATTTGTCTATAACTAATAGTCAATTATTAGTTATAAACAAATTAAATATTGGGTTACTTTACTATCAGCTGCTATGACCCAATCAGAGCAGTCAGTTGTCTGTGGAGTAGCCCTGAATATCTTATCCCATAGACATAATTTTTGTCCGTATGCTCATATATCATTATGCCAGCTTTCCCTACTAGTGAACTAACAATAATTTCTCGGTAATGATTTTCGGAGATGCCCTGGCCTTCCCTTTGAAGAGGCAGAAAAGGAAAGAGACACAGATCACAGCTGGGTTTTTATGTCGGATTTTGTCCAGACAACGATAAGGTTCAGATTAAAATCAGAAGAGTTTCCATTTAAGTAAGGCTAATATTCTTCATCTTCTCTGGTGTCTGAACTCATGTTACAGGAAAATGGTATCAATGGAATTATGTGATACAAGAACATTACAATACTGACAGTAGCTCAGATCAGAGGAAGTATCCCACCCACATTATTCTGCTAAAGTTTGTGCCCTGTTCTCCTTCGTGCTATAATTCAATCTTTTCTCAACTGGATTGCTTAGACAAAAAAAAAAAAAAAAAAAAAAATTGAGGAAAACACAATTTCTAAGACAATTTTAACTAGCATAGAGAGGCAATTAGGGCTTTGAGGTCATGACGAGGTTAGGGTTAGGGCCAGATAACTTAGATTAGTTGAAGATTGGACTGTTTAGAATCTGATGGAGCCATTGCTACAAATTGATCAAACATTTTCCTGATGGTAATAAAAATAAAAGATGAAAAAAAAAATTAACTTTTATCTTAGACAAAATATAGAAAATACAGATGTGCAATGTGAAGACCTTAACTTCCTTCAACATATATATTAATATACTGATGTAATCAATTAACAACGCAACCATTCATTACTAGGATACTGAGTACCAAATTAAAAACTTTAGTTATTTTTTTGCCTTGTATCGCTCTTTGTGTTTAGTAATTATTTCCATATTGGCATGTCTATTTAAATGAACAGCTCATAGTTATCAGTGTCAGAGGTCTAAAATTAATTTCCACATCAATGACAGAAAGTTTATTTGACTCCAAACGTACCTCAAGACATTTCACATGAGTTGTTCTGTTTATGTATTTTCTGACATTGTGATTGATGAACATCTCAGTCTGAGCACAAGGAATAATTGCCTGGCTTAATTACTTCACAACTTCTGGAGTTCTCCCTCAGCATATTGCAGTTACAGAGCTGCCTTGGAGTAATGACCCAGCATTTAGTAGTGTCGAATCAATGAAACAACACAAATAATCAATGCTCATATCTGACAATTTAAGGAGAACTGGCTGAAAACTGGTGTTTTTTTTTAACCCACAACCTAACAGCTACAAGCAAATCTGTGAAAGTGACTGATGATAACCCAACTCAAGTAGTGGACCAGCAGAATCCTGAATTTGATTGCACTTCAAAACAATGGGTGGAATTCATAAAACAAAGCGCCAGACTTAGTGTAAGGGCAAATTTTGTCAAGCAAACATGTTTTCTTACTCATTAACATGTTACTGGCATCTTTCAGCGTTTGCCTTGATGAAAGCATCAAGGCAAATGCTATAAGGTAAGATGCAAATGTCGGGGAACTAATTCATAAAACACACCATCATCCCAAAATTAAGCCTGGTGGTAAATTTCAGCGCTAAGAAATTTAGGAAGCTTTAAACTGTATTTGCCTCACATGTGAGGCTGTGTAATTAACATGATTTTTTTTTTGTATGACTTAACCCCAATGTCTTGAAAACAAAAAAAACTGCTTCACATTATGCAAAGAAGACATGCTGCCTAAACAGCATATACAACGACATGCATGCTAACCTTCAAAATGTTGTTGACGTGTTAGCCTGACATGCTACAACCTTTTTGCAGAATTCACCTTGTAGCTGGTTCAGAACTAGTTTGGACCATGTTCCCATCAAAAACAAACCACTCAGAGTTTGCTTTTGACCGTTCTAAGACCACTTCCTCCTCAAAAGGGTCTCGGTGTAGTAGTTTTCTGCAACTGCGCAATTGCTTTGTTTGAACCTGCCCACACAAGTCGTATCAAGGGAGACAAATGTATCCGAATGCAATTCAACCAGACAAATCAATGTAGATTTGAAAACACCTTAAAAGAGGCTGTACAGGGGACTTGTGCTTGACAAAAAATGGTGAAGACATGGCTGATGTCAGCATGGCTCAACAGTAGGGGGAGGGGGGGGAGTGCAATCAAAATACTGGACAAAGGTCAAAGTCAGGCCAGTTACAGTACAATGCTGAGGTGCTGAGTCAATAATACAGAGAATTGAAGAAAATGGACTGGGCAGCTCCACTAAATGCACACTGAGTGATGGAGAGACAGACAGCACTCACAAGCAAACACATCCGCATCAGGGAATCCAAGTACGAAAATATGTAAGTATAAAAATGGAGGTCATATTGAGATTACCTCCATTAGAGAAGTGCATAGATGGACAACCCACACATCAATCCTTACCTCTGCAAATGGGCCGATCATCGCTCCAGCCCACGTAGCTGTCAGTCACCCTGAGACAGCTGATGCTCTTTGAGCCCTGCAGTTCATAACCCTCATCGCAGGAGAAATGCACTGTGGCCCCTCGTCTGCAAGTTGAATACAGGGAAGATGAATTATCATCACAGATGTGAATATATCTATTTGACAAAGACTGACTTATTATTTGTTTCTACATCTTTGGTCAAGCTACCAGGTACCTTTGCATGAAAAAAAGGCAAATGCCTGATCATTATGTTTTAATTTTTAACGCAGTTTTTAAATATAGTTTACTTGATATCTTGGGCATCATAGAAAAATCAGAGAAAAATCTATAAATACGACTTATGTTTGCTGTTCATGTGCACCCAACTTGTAAATACAATATTTCCAACAGCACATGAAGACAGATTTAGGCAACTTGCAAAATCAATGATAATGCTAAAATTTGCTAAAAATGAGAAGCCTGCAAAATTGTCTGTCTCTCAAGAAAGAACAGAACTGTTCAACTCTAACTTCCCATCGTCTCCCATCTGATTAATGTGAAACGTCTATTTACTAGGAAAAATATGACTATGTTATGTTTGGCTTCTCTGCTGTGATTTCCATAGTTGTTGCAATGTGGGAAATGCATGGTCCCCACCTGTCCATGTTATAGCTGACCACTGATGGAGACAATGGCTAACAGGAGCAAAGGTACAGAAGCCCAGTGGTAATAACATCCCACAGAGGTGGCCTATTATTTTGATGGTGGGATACTTGTTTAACTATAGACATTTCTCAATTTTGTCTGTTAATGGCTTTAGAGGGCATGGCATTGGGGAATATGTTGTACATTATGACTAAAATCATAAAGCCATACTTCCTGATTTTGATGTAGCTCCAAAAACTGCAAATTTCCTTTGAAACTCAACTAGTAACGCTGACAAAACTACTTTTCTCAAAAGTAGGTGAGGATTTTTTAAAGATCAAATCTACAATTACCTTTGACCAGTTAGTCTCTACAACAATCCATCATTGTTCTGGTTTCTTTCATCCATTCACAAGAACTCCCAATATAACTGATCTTAAAATAATTTGAAAAGTTGTTTTACCTGAAGTCAGAGCCTTTTCTTTTTCCCCTATCTGGGATCCCTGGATCTGGACACATATTGTGTCCCTGTGCTACACCCATCTGAGACACTGGAAAGAACAATAGGCGAAGAAAAAAGAGAAAACACAGGTTATTCAAAGTAAAGATGCTTAGTAAAAGAAATATTGAGAAAAGACTGTAGTACTGCTGATCTCACTGGAATGAACAGCCCAGTCTTCAGCTCTCACGCATTTTGAGGTCATTGCTTATTTCATCAGTCTGCTTACAGTATTGCAGACGCCCATTATAAAATCAGGTGCTTCTTCTCATAAGCTGGTTGCCCATAGCCCAGCATGCAACAGCATAGAGAGAAGTAACCGAATGGCTCATGAAAAGAGTCAAACACCTGAGACACCCAAAGAGAAGCATTTTTCTCTCAGGAGTTTGAAAACCAAAACTAGTAGTAAGACATAGGGTACCAACGGGTTGCTCATACTGCTCTGTTTCTGCAATGTTTGGCTCATTACTGTGACTTTGTTTTATGCTTTCATCCCTTTCATCACCTAATGCAACTTTCCAGAATGAATTTTAAGCTACAGTCCTTGATGAGTGAAATTTAATAAGAAGTGAATGTGACTGCCGTAGCATTTTCATCCCGACACTTGAGAAGGGCTTGGCATTTGCGTTGCCAGTCTCATTAGTACTTGTGTACATCACCGCAATGCGTCATTTGATGTGTAACTTGACCATTCACCTGCTTATAATTTGTTATCTGATGTACATCCCTGGTGGTAATCTGGTAAATCATGGCACTAGGTGAAGTTAAAACAATAAGAGGGGTCAAATTAGCTTGGCCAATCAGGACAGCCTGTCTGAGAACCGGGTGGGGTCAGCGGTCTGATAAGGTCGAGACACATGCTGACACATGCTGATTGGTCCAGACTCCAGAGTCAGGAAAGACAGGAAAGATAAATGTTCTCTCATGGCAGCAGAAGTAAAAGGTATGAGGAGGACCCAGGATTATGAGATCATGATCAGCGTTTAGATCTCAAAAAGACATTTTAATGAAATCTGGCTGAACATTAGGCTATGGGCCAAGAAATAACAGATTCTTTGTGTTGTGGATTCAAGCACATGGCCCTTTACAATGCACTTAAAACTAAGATTGCTCTCGTGAAGCCCATGTGGACTCAGTAACCTAATGAGTAAGAAAAACATCTCCAGTGCCAGTGTTTCATGGTGAGTCACAAGTAGTCAAAAATATAAAAATAGAAAATCAAATGTAGATCGGAAGGAATCTGGCTGCAAATAAAAAGCAATTAACGAAAAAAAATGAGAGATGGGACCAAAGTAAAAGATAAGGTGGGAAGTCACAGCAGATAAAATGATTTAATAATGGCTTTAAGGCAGGATTATCATAATGTGCATCTATTCAACCCTTAGATGTTCATTTCTCTGTCACTTTTTAGTTTCACTCTATGAACTAAGCTGGTGACTCGTCGCTGTCAAGGTATTAATGTTAGAAATGTTCAAATGTTGAAAAAAACTACATGAGATAATGAATAGTGAGCTCAGAGAGAGAGAACAAGGAGCAGGAAGATAAAGATTCTGCTGTGGGGAAAAGTGAAACCGATGCAATTACCACTGTTTCTTGTTACTTTCACCATTTTTTTTTTCTGAATAAGCCACAAAATAAAACTTTTGAGTCATTCTGAACAATAGTTGAGACAGAACAAAAGTTGAGTTCCTATAGCCACATGACGTCTCCATCACTGCAATCCAAACAGTCCAGAGTTCAATCAAGGTGACTGAACCCAAAAATACTGATTCTTTTTCTCTTTATATGACAGTGTTTCATACAAGACTTATAGAGTAAAAATTATCCAACTCGGGAATTTTCTACATTGAGTGTAAGTGTTTTGAAACACAGCAAATGAACCTCAGGGTAGTCTCGAGGTTAGTGAGATTGTCCCTGGTTGGAGAGTTCTGGTTCATTTCTTCATGCGGGTAAAACTGACTTATCCCTGAGAAAAATATTTATCCCCTTTACGACACCGCAGACTTGCCACAATCGCCCCCGCCGTCAGTCTGAGGCGCTGTGAGAAAAACAAACTGTGACTTCAATTGATGGCAAGAAGAAATTTAGCAAGTGAGAATCTTGGCAGACTTTCATTCCAGATGCATCAGGACAAAAGGTAACTGTAATGTGTCGAGTTGATCAATTAGAAGTACTACAGAAACTGCTCTCAATCGAGAAAGTACGGTTTCATATTTGATGAAAACATGAAAATTCAGTTTATCATTGTATTATAAAATAGAGCCAAACCAATACTGGAGTGTTGGGGATGATACTAATATTTGAAACTTCAGAAAAATCTGATTAAAATCTCTCAGCTAACATTGGCTTAACATTTTTTTTTTTTTTTTTTTNTTTTTTTTTTTTTTTTTTAAGATTCCTCAAATGTAATAGTCTGATTTTTTTTTATTTTTTTTTTTACAGAAAAGATGATAGTAATGTAACAAACAAATGTGACTTGATAAGCACAAACTATAGACAAAAGAAGAATCTAAGTGTGAAAATAAATATCATACAAATACATACATACAAATATAATAGTATACAAATATAAATAAGTCTTTAACATAAACTTGATTAAATGAATGGAAATTGAAATATTAAATGGTAACTACATGAAAAATAACAGAAATTGAACTAGAATGATGAAAATTTAGGGGTAAGCAAATATCGACCAGTGATACTGACTTGCCGGCATATCAGTCAGGCTCTAATCGTGAACTTACACACTGATATTTTGTGGTGGTTGTCTTTGCTCGGTAGCATCTTCACACCTCGAGATTTTAGCTCAGTCATTTTCTTCACTGGAGAGGAAAACAGAGAGAGAGAGAAATTAGAAAGCAGCCAGTGGAATAATTATGAACATACATTTCAGCTCTTACAAAACGCCTGGAGGAGATACAGAATATACTTTACAATACACCAACACCTACTCCACATTCTCATGTATACCAGTTTTGAAAAAGCAATTAATCAAACAATGATTATCCTGCCAAACCAATGCAAATCTTCTGCCTTAAAGAGGATACTCCACACGAGTCGCTCACTTTATATACCGCCGATGCCACAAATAAACAATGTGCAATTTTCTTGCATTCCTCTTAAATGAAGTGTGGAGGGAATACCAGCAGGTTTGACAATGACAACAGACATGACACCCCTAATTATTATACAATATAAAGATGATGTTTAAATTGACTATAATTATAATTGCGGGGATTTTTAATGTGCATATTCATATGAAACAAGAGAGCAGCTCATCATCGCAAACTGAAAGGTTCATTCAAAGGCACGAGTCGCTCGACACAAATCCATAAACAATCATCCTATTCAGTCACTTTCATTTGTTTTGCACACTTGTGTTTATCCACTGGTCAGTTTCAGCTGTTCTGCAACAAAGCAAAGCTCACAAAGAGTTTAAAAAAAAAAAAAAAAATCAGGAAAATGTGATGTAATCATGTTTAGTCCACACAATGGAGGACGCCAAAGATGAAGAAAAGAAATGAAATTGAGCCAATGGTGACGCTCAATCTAGAATCACTTCATCACTCCAATGAGCTGCAGCTGAGGCATCATGGGAACTTTCATATGAAGAATGGATGGTGCCTGGGTGTGTGTGTGTGTTGGGGGGGAGGGGCGCGNTGGGAACTTTCATATGAAGAATGGATGGTGCCTGGGTGTGTGTGTGTGTTGGGGGGGAGGGGCGCGGCAGTCGATGGAGTTAAGTGTTTAATCTAATTAAAGTATTAGTCGTTTCCTATTTCTCTCTGATCTTCTCAACATGTTTGTGTTACATAGAACCTGTAATCCTATACACTCCCTGCCTTTCACTTTCCATACTCTCCACCTCTCCCTCTCTCTCTCTAAATCTGCAGCAGATGGCCGGAGGTGAGATCCTTCGAGATCACCTTTTTTTTGCAGACGGACTAATCCCTTTTTCCTTTTTCCTGCTCATCCTTTCTCAAAGATGACCTCTGAACCTCTGATAGTAACAGGACTGGAAACGGATGGATGGGGAAGGTGGGATATTGTGTGTGTGTGTGTGTGTATGTGTGTGTACATGTTCACAGCTGTGTATGTACAATCCTTGCCTCGTATTAACTGGTATCTTCAAATCTTATTTTGTAAAAAAAAAAAAAAAAAAAANAAAAAAAAAAAAAAAAAAATCAATAAAGTGAGATATTGTTTTGTTTCTGATGCAGTTTTTAAGGCTAAAAAAGGACTTGATAGTATTTTAAAGAGAAAATATCGAGCCTTTTGTCATATCCCTCATTGTTATAGGATGATATATTAGGGATATGTGCTGCACATTGTTAAACTTGCAAAACTTGAAGTTGGTGCCTACAGAAATGCATCCTGTAAGACAAACCCTGGAATTCCCTAGAAACTTCATTTTTTGATTTCATTTGATGCACCAACAAAGTACAAGGCTATCGAATGAGCATTTGGCCAGCTCAGGCCTGACGCAATCAGCCAATCAGATCAGAGTGGGACTTTCGGGAAGTGGGCCTTAAAGAGACAGTACTTAAAATATCCTGGTTCCAGCTGCTGCAGCAAGGGAAAGTAGAAGTGGATCAATGTATTTTTTGAAAAGGTTTCAACACAGAATCTTAAATGCTGGAATCTAGAAACTCTAGATCCAAAATGTGTATGTATGTACATTCAAAGATGTAGAAAATATAAAATAAGAGGGAAAGACTGTTGTAACTTTGAATGGCTGTTTTTCTGGTGGAAGCCTGAAGTTTCAGAAAATGTTCCTTTTATATGCAAATGAATTTAAATAGGCCTTGTAAATAATACAAATGTCCTCAAGATGTCACGCAACAAGAAAAATAGTTATGGCTGCTCCTGTAACAGCAATGCAGATTAACTAAGGCATAGTCCTGGGATCTCTAGAACCTTACCTTGGTACTGGGCACTAAAACCTCTCAACTTGTGGTTTCCATCGGTGGTAAAGTGCAGTCGGAGCCAGTTCTTACTGCTGATGATGGGCGAGGGAAGGTTAGAACCTGTGAACCTGCAGACACGGAGACAGAAAAAAGACAAATGAGTGTTTCAGGTAAGCATGTGAGGATTTTAAATTACAGATTTGAGGGCAGCAGATTACAGTCATAGTTAGGATATCATTTAAAATCATAACTGGGACACAGAGCTTCTTAATATGCTGCTTAATATTTTGTTTGTTTCAGATACAGAGTGATGATTTGTATTGTCAACTTATTTTTCAAAATGAATATGTACTTTTATGTTATTTTGGTCGACTGTGTTAGGTCATAGCATCTTCTGCAACACTTGCTGAGTGCTTCTGTATCAATTCATATAACTGACACGTGTACATTATCATTAGGTTCTTACTTCCTGTGTTTTATGAATCACTTCCCTGACATGTAAATTCACAAATACTGTAGTAATGCCGTAATGTGATGCTATTTTCCCTTATTAAAACATTAAATCTGGCACTATGTTTTAGGAATTACTCTCAATATATTGTATAATGTAGAGGCCAGTATAACCTACCAATACTCTCTCTGATTGTTTTTCTTGTTTATGGTAATTATGTTAACATTTTAAAATTAATGTGGCAATCATTTAAAGATGTTAAAATGTGACACCTTTAAAATCTAAGGTGAGGTTTGGTGCTCAAGTCAAACGGTAATATTATGACCTTAAACAAACTAGAAGCCAATAAAAATGGCGCAAAGACCAGCACTGACATTTGCAGAGAAATGACGCTCTTTTTATTAGTCTGACAAAGCTGCACTGAATTATACTTCAGAAACACTTAAAGTGCCTCATGGGTGCTAATGAGGGCTGCTGCTAACAAAGCACTTCTTCAGCTGTTAAAGCCAAAGTCAGCTGGGGACACGTCATGGTTTATCTTTAGACACAAACAGAAACACACACACTTATGCACGAGTGCATACACACATTCCAATTTCCCACTGGTAATTCAGATTTTCCCAGCTGTGTCCACCCACCACATCTCTGCCTGCTACTTGTCAGCCACACTCCATAGAGAAACACGACAGAGACCTCCACCCAGCACTCATTAAAAACAGGGAAAAAAGCAAAGCGAAAGCAATGAAAATTTGATTAAATAAATAAATAAAACTGAGAAAATGAATGAAAAGGATGTAGGAGGAATATTTTACAAACTAATAACTTCCTCGCTTTGAATGCAAAAAAACTTGTTTTTGTCCCGATTCTGCAGGGACGAAAGGATGAAAGAGTTGTGAGTATACGGTCTTCACAAAAAAGGCAGAGATGTACTGTAAAGAGAGGTTTTAGTCCGGTGAGGGCGTCTGGAGGAGATATCTTACAGCCCCAGACTGCCCCGTAGAGCTCTCTGATGATCAGCTGAAAACATGTGATTTTTCTGGGTTTAGACAGAATTAGCTGTTATTTCTGATGAATACAAATTTATAAAGTCAGCTGCTGCCCCAGGTGAAGGGGTTCAAGCATCTCGGGGTTAAGATACCGATGCTCTGTCATGGCGAATAGAGAACTGAGCCTGAAGGCAAAGCTCTCCATTTACCGCTCGATCTATGTTCCAAATTTTACCTGTGAGCTCTGGGTAGTGACAGGAGGAATGAGATCGCAGCTACATGCGACCAAAATGAGTTTACTCTGCAGTCAGGAATCACCCACAGAAATAAAGGGAGGAGTTCAGACATCAGGACGGAGCTCCTTTGTGTCAAAAGGAGCCAGCTGAGGTGGTTTGGGCATCTAATCAGGATGCCTCCTGGGAAGGTATTCCAGACTACAGGACTGTTTGCTTGTGTTGTTTTACAATGATATTAATCACAGTGGGTATTAAACTTTGTGCAGAGAAGTAATATTCTGAAATTATTTACACTTACGTATCAATGGCAAACAGTTATTATACAAAATAGATAGTTAACTTGGCAATAAATTCTGACCTTTTTCTTTCAATTTCACACAAGAAAAAATACTTTATTTGCCTTTTAGCTGATCATTTCCATTCACAAAGCTCACTTCCACGGTGCCGCCATGCTGAGTGACATCATACTTGGTAAGTCAGGGTAGATAATTTTGGTCCGAGTTTCCCTGTCAGAGCTCCGACTTCAAGTGCCGTTCCAACGCATTTTTCCAAGTAAGAAGTCAGAAAAATCTGAGTTCTGAGGTCTGTTGAACGCAGCATCAGCCCTGCCCTCTGCTAAAGTGAAAGAGCATGCTGTTGTCTGATTAATCGCATCAAGATTACAAGGATACACACACCTTCTTATAGTGGATATTAAGTTATAAACATGTTTACTGTGCGTTACCGTTCAAACACATTGGCCAATTAGTTTTAAGTTATTAATTCGTAGGAAGCATACCAAGAGAGAAAGAGAAAGCGAGAGAGAGAGATTTTGAATGATAAGATGGAAACTGGAAACTGAGGGGTCAATAAAATACCACAAGGGAGAGAAGGACAGTGGGAAAATAAACAATCAAAATGAGATGGCAAATCGAAATGTCAGTGATTTGGCTTTTTCAGATGTGCTGCGAGCAGACAGCGGAGAAAATGGAGTGGTGTGAAAAAAGAGACAAAGACAGTCGTGTCACAGCTGAAACCCGAGTGTCTCTCCTGTCGCCCACGGCTGATGCAGCATGTGGCCTCATCTCACCACCTGTGAATAAGCTGGACTGCTTACGGCCTGATTACATGTGCTGTCAACAGACTGCAACCTTGGTTCAAGTCCCAAATTGAGCCCTTCAGGCATTGTGCTTGTTCCCACGCTGTGTTCCGCCACACAACAAGCTTCACCAGCCAAACATCCCATGGTTGCAGAAGGTGAAGGTCAGGGTCTGGGCATGGTTGGTGTTAGATCTTTGTATCAAGATGTATGGTGAAGGAGCTCCTTTTAAACAGTATGCTGTGTGGGTGGCTGTATGCGTGTAAAGGTTGAGTGTTAGTCACTGATCAGGAAAATGCACTAAGAGAGCCATGCGATCTTAAAAACAGATCTGAAAAACAGAACAATTTCCTTTTTTTTTTAAATTTCAGGACAGAAGAGACCTAAAAAGCTAAAATCGAAGGAACTCCACCAAGTCCAACAGTCCTCTGATTCTTCTTTTTGCCAATATGAAGCCAGAGTTTAACTCATTACCTTAAAATTAGATGTGTAAAACAGATTCATGCAAATTCAATGTACAGCAGCACTGCAGACATCGTCTTTTTCTTCTACATTGATATCTATAACACAGTCTGCATAGTTGCATTCTTTTAGCTTAATGTAACCCTTACCTGAGCATATCTGCCAACTCCCGATCAATATCTTGATCTGAATTAAATTGCACCTGTTATTATCCATCACACAATACAGATGCCTGAATTTTTTTTTCCTTAAGATTGGTGATTTAGTTTCAAGAATTATGTAAAAATGTGAAAACGTGCCCTTTCTAACAATATTAAGATAATAAATAAATAAATAAATACATACATAAATAAATTAAAATCCTACATCTGGATCCTGATCCAAATCTGCCTCAAAATCAACTCTCCCTTTATCTAAGTTCCACTTATCTACAAAATGTCTTTAAAAAATGTCTCATCTGTTACTTTTTGAGATATCTTGGAGACAGACAAGACAAACAGACAAACACAGGTGAAATATAAAACATCAGCAAGAGAGACTTTCTTCACTTAGAAATCTTTCTGAATATAGCAATTATGCAAAAATATTCTGAAGTTTTACCTGGTTTATTTAAGACTGGAGAAAATGTTTTTTCTTTTCTTTTTTTTTTTTTTTNTTTTTTTTTTTTTTGTGTTTTCTGTTTGAGTTTCGGTATCTGGCACTTTTCTTTCTCTTTCTGGCCAATGTGACGTCTGCTCCTCCAAACTCTTTAGGATGTAGTTTCCATAACCAGACTGCCTAATAGCCTCATGGCCCTTCATCTGCAGAATAATGAATGAGTACACAGAGTGAACTAAGAAACAAAATTGATATCCGATGCTAAAACAATCGCATTGTCTTTTTTTTCTGTTTTAAAAACATGAGCATAATTAACTCTGATTGGATTATAATTTCCTTTCTTTCAGTGTAACTCGCATGGCAAAATGAAAGTTGGGTACGAATGTGAACTCACAGCATGTTATACTGGCCTTTGATTTAGGAGGGGAACGTGCCAGTCTGATAAAGTGAGTCTGCATGCCTCAGGTGATGTTTTATCACTTAACCGAATGGAAAGGATGAAGCAGAGTGGAACAAACAGGAAGAAGAGCGGTAGAATCACCTCTGGCTCCGAGTCCATCCCTGGATCCTGACATAGTTCAAATCCGGGGTTCTAAATCTCATCTACAAAGTTAACTGACAAAGTGTCCTTGAGGAAAAACACCTTCAAAGACATCAGAAAAGCCCTGTGTGTACATGAAACCAGGTTATTACTTCAAAATATTAACCAGAAAGATGTAAATATTGCACAACATTTAAAACAAGGACAACAATATTACAATCAGCAATAATTGCATGTTTTTTGCATCATTCAATGTTACATATAACATTCTGTTCAGTGCAGAGCTTAATCAGACACTGAACTACTCGATATCTCCAACCCACACATATGTATTAACATACCAAAGCACCGCTGCCAACATTTTAATCCAAAGTGTTCTGTTCAGTTGTGTGCTTATTTCTTTTTCCACCATCAGGACAAATAAAAATATCCTTTTGAATTAAAGGACATTTGAGCATTTACATGCATCAATCAAGCCCCTAAATGATGTAACAAGCTGATAGCAGCAATGGCAGAGGATGGGGATTAAGCAATTTATAAATATGGGACGAGACTTGACTACGCCCCCACAGCTATCATTTTAACCCAGTGTCACCTTTGCCATTTCGTATTTCTCTGCCTTGCCATTTTTCTCTCAATATATAAAAGTTTTAGGGTGAAAGTCACCGTGGGGAGCAACAGAAAGAGTGTGGAACAGATTGATGGAAGGCTGCTGAATGGTGTTGTGGCTAGTTCAATACCTCCTTTTCACCTCAGCCGCTCTCTGTCTGTGTCTGGCCGACCATATTAGATTTTATGCGGAATTGTCTTGAGAGTGCAGTGCTAAATCAGTTTTTGGTTTCCAGACCCCAAAGCTCCTCCATCTGATTCAGTTTGATGATTGTCCAAGAAATATATTTAGGGCAAGGGCAAGGTGATAGGAGTAGCCAATGGGAGTATGTGGAGTTCCGGGCCAAGGAGACAGAGCTGTAAACCAGAGCTTTCTGCAAAACAGCAGGATTTTAAGTACTGGAGTTTTATATCCATTTACTATGCACATGATCATCATTCATAAAAGGTCTATAAAATAGTTTAATCCTTACATAACCTTTGTAGAGAACATTCTCTCTGTTTCCAGGTATCTGAGGTGAGATTTCCAAATCTCTGTCGTGTCAAAATTCATTTCCTTCCACAGATGTACTTTCCATGCTGACATCACGTGACTCATTAAGTTGTAAATGTCTTTCAAGACTTTAAGAAAAGTCATTGTCACGAGGCAATTCAGCAGCCTTTCCCTGTGGAAGGAGACTTTTTCTGATTTATATTCATCGTTTATGTCGTGTTTTTTGTTCAAGGGGCGAGATGTCAAGCTACTTTAGGCATAAAGTAATGGGCGGGGTTTAGGGGTCACAGGTGATGAGCTCTGCATCAGGATCAAAAGCTTTAGATCACGCATCAGCGCATTAATACGTTATGATATCGCACATAACCACACACGTGTTCATGAGTGTGTGTTAATGTGTGTGCACTGAGGAAAAGGCCAATTATGGCTAACGTCGCCTGTGTTAATTGCCCCTCGCCACTCAGGCAGATCAATCAGTGCTCTGCTCAGTATGCAGACCCCAGCGTTTACAGCGGAGCAGGGGTCATAGTGACTTTAAAGCCCAAACTTTCAGCATTTTAATGAGGCATTGCAGGATACTTTTACTCCGTTACATTTGGTCACAGTCTTTGCGTTACTTTTTTATTAATTGCGAGACATCGCTCTGACGCAACGAGTCAAAATTCTCCTTTCNTCTTTGCGTTACTTTTTTATTAATTGCGAGACATCGCTCTGACGCAACGAGTCAAAATTCTCCTTTCTCCACTGCAGCAGAGAAAGTGAATGCGACTGCTCCACTGTGTGTGTATGTGAGAGCTTTGGTTCAATCACATTCAGCGTCCCGTCATCTCCATGACAACAATGGGTTGCTCATTGAGAGTTGATAGGTGGGCCGGCCGGTGCTTCTGCATATAATATAATATGAATTAAAATGAACTTAAACTAAGCAAACATGATTTTTTTCTTTCATAATTTTCTTGGTGCTTAGATGAAAAATGGATTCTAAAACGAGAAAGGCTGGTGCAGAGTGGACAATTACGGAATTATTCGTCCCCAGCATCCCCGGCCCCAAAGTCTACTAAAACCAACAGCTACATAATGCGTTGCGTCTTTGTCTTCCTAAAAATGTGACATTTCAGCTTCTAAGAATCAACATGGAACTTGAAGAAACATGTGGCGGTAAGCTNATGTGACATTTCAGCTTCTAAGAATCAACATGGAACTTGAAGAAACATGTGGCGGTAAGCTGCAACATTAGCTACTTAGCTAACTGCTGCTGCTAATGCTAACTCAAGTTTTCTTGTTCTATTCTGAGCAAATTCATGAAGCTAACCTAGCTACTTAACTAGCTGCTGCTGCTAATGCTAACTCAAGTTTTCCTGTTCTATTCTGAGTAAATTCATGAAGCTAACCTAGCTAACTGTCTTGGGGCCAGACCAGAATTGTCATGATTTGTTATGTAGTAAATATTTGATTTATATTACTGCCTACTGTTTCTATATGATATGATTTGGATTGTATCAGAAGGTACATATGGCTAATTTGCTCCCCCCCCCCCCCCNCTCACTACTCAAGTAATCTTTTTAATAGATATTTTCTTACTCTCACTCAAGTAATTATTTTGGTGAATACTCTTGCTTATACTTGAGTTACTATTATCAAAAGTAACAGTACTTTTACTTGAGTACAGTTTCTGGCTACTGTACCACCTCTGTTAATCCCACAGGGGGAAATTCATTTGCTTCTGAGGTAAAAGTAATCAGTGTGGAAGTCCAGCATGGCCGTTCTGAAGGGCTGGAGCTGTGACCTTCAGACATAACCGAGACGAGCCACTCTGTGATTTTAACTGAACCACCACAGCTCCTGATCCAAACAACAGAACCAGCAATTGTTAATTCTTTTCTCCAGATAACCACCATCCAGGCAGTACAAACAATCAAGTCAGGGCCAAAGTATTAACGTCGGCCTTCAGGCCAACAGGCCTCATGGGTCGGCGCTGGACTGGACTGAAGCTCAAAGCGCGAAGACAAAACTTCCACTGACCAGCCAGTAAAACTGCAGCTTTATCAGAACTAAGACGCAGTCTGCCTGTAGACTCCACGGCCCACTTCAGCCAAAATGTCAGTTCTTCCTCTTCTCCTCTCCTTCATGTATTATTCATGGCCGAGCCTCTCGCCCCATCAGAAAGCCTTGTTAAATCTTCTGAGGGATTCCTCTCCTCTTCCCACAACTCATTTTCCGACTTCACAGAACATATAATATGGATGCTGATTTGAGGAAATTTCCATTTTGAAAGAACAACGGACAGTCCTTCATCTTCATTCCTTCTCCTGTTTTATTTTGTCAATCTTCATGCCTTTTAAATTTCTTCAAGCCCCAGTTAAAGCTTCTCACAAATGCACTTTGAGTTAAATGCAATTTAACTACAGTGGAAATAGATACGATAATGCATAACCTTGAAGATAAACATAAAAACTGTGTTTTCTTACCAAATAATCAAATATTTTACATTCATAATGTAAAATATTTGACCAACTAAATAAATGACCAACTAGTACACATTATCCTTGATGAAGATATGATTATCTGCCTCTATTTTAAAGGCTGTGAAATATGGCAGCAATGATGCTTTGATTCAAGGATGTTCTTCCAGCTTTGATGCAAATTAAAATTAACCTCATTGGCCTCTGACATGCTGTTTTATTTTACTCACCAAAGAGAAATATGGAACAGCTATGAAAGCATGTGTTTGGAACACAGTGTAATGTAGAAGATGTACTCTGATTTTTCATAGGACAGGATAATCATATCAAACGTGTCAGGGATGTCAGGGATATCAATGCAGGTTAGGTTCTGATTGTAATTAAAATAAGTGACAGCAGTGTGTCCAATGGAGAATACCACAAATAGAACATTTTTTTGATGTCATCTCTGAGTCTTGTTCTTTGTCTCTTATCTCTCCTATTTGTAAAACACTTGAGTGTTAAAAAAAATGTATTTGTAGATAAATATACAATATAGACAGATGTATGCCTTTCCAAACATATTCAATCAATTGAATTTATCAGAGGTGGACTTTAATCAAGTTGTAGAAAGATCTCAAGGATGATCACAGGAAACAGGATTCACCTGAGGCTGTTAATCAAATGTGCTATTTAATTTCTTCATAGTTTTGTTTTAGATTGATGAGGTTTACTAAACAGCAGAATTTCTTCCATCGTTTACAGTGGGAATTGCTGAATTCATCACAACTCTGGATGAACAGCAAAACTGCACTTTACCGAAAACTCAAACTAATAACTGATGTTTGGTGTCATTTTATCATTTCATAGGAAAGTAATGACAATTTATTGCTGAGGTGAAAAGTTTCTGTGGAGGATGACCCTAATTAATTCATCCAGAAAAGCCAAATTTAACCCATAATTACTTTTATTAATGCAGATCAGAGTCTTCCTTGACCTGTGACTGACCTCCTAAAGTCCTGAAGTTACCGGTATTTGCCTTTTTGAGGACTGTTAGCAAAGATAATTAGTTTCTCCCTTGCCCCATGACCAACTTACTGTTTACATATTTATTCATAATTTTTTTAGGTGTTATGATGATTGACTACCAGACAAACAGTGAGAAGAATATAAACCTGTAAAGCTCATTTTGAGGCGGTAAAGAGTTTAGTGCCACTTGTTCTGCAATTGATCCCAACGTCACCATGATTTATTGCTTTTGCTAAACAAGTCAAGGTGGATATAGACAAAGTCACAAAGTGCAAAGCAATACGACGTCAAACAGCCTGTAGAACAATGCTGATGAGGAAACGATATAGAGCTTAATGGTTTGGATTATTGAATGTTTGTGCTACCTTCAACAAAATGACCCACACAGGCACAAATTACTAGTTTGACTGAGATGAAGCAGAAGACAAATACAGATGTTGGTAAACTGATGGCTGTTCTCTCTGTTTTTTCCCCTTCGGTGGAATGTCTGTCGCATTTAGCTGACATGAATATTTGCCATCAACTTCAAGGAAGGTTGCAGAACACACACACACAAACACAAGCAATCATATCATCGAAACTCAGAATAATGTGTGTGCTTCTCAGTCGGTGTAATCATCTGCGGAGAGTATTGGATTTGTGGTTAACTGGAGAAAAACAAATGAGTTCTCAAGGTCACTCTTAAAAATAACAGTGATAATTGAGCTCGATCCATCAAAACAACTATAAACAAATACCAGTAATAGCCCACGGCTGATTACAGCACATCATCTACGTGGGATTGTGGAAGAGAGAGATGGGAGTAAATCCAGAGCAAGAGGTAAGAAGAGGGAGGGAGATAGAGAAGCAGCTGATAGCGAACAGGGAGGAAGACTGTGAAAGTGATTCCATTGAGTTTTTCGGAAAAAAAAAATTATTTTAATTAATCTTTATCAACCTTCAAACATACAAAGTCTTACATGGTTTGAATTAGATCACAGTTGCTGCATAACTCTCTTCTCTGCTATCTGTTAGCTTACTCATAAAGCATCCAAAAACCCTTGTTTCTCCAACATATTGCTAAAAAAATAAATCTTCTAACAAAACTTTAAAAGGGACAACAGCACCTGCTGGAGGCAGTATTTATATTGCAGTATATATTTTGCTGAAAGGATGGTTGTTTTGAGCAGTGGTTCTCAGTCTTGGTCCTTCTGTATCCCAGCACTGCGTAACCTCCATCATTCCCTGTTCTACCCATAATCTGATTAACTAAATCAGGGATGTTCACTTGATCCAGTTTATTCAGGCAATCCATGCTTCCTAGATCTGGATTGGCTAACCACACCTGATTTAGCAAGGAGAGGTGGAAAATACTGTATGTAGTGTTGGGGGTATATGAGGAGCAGGATTTGTTTAGAAAACAAATCCTGAAGTTTTATAGAGTACATATGAAGTGTTTAAGAGTGTTCAAGAAGTTTCTGTGGAGGATTTTTCTATGTTTTTCCATTGTTAAAACTACCATAGTAACCATTTTATTGTAGCTGACTTAATTCAAAATGACTAAAGTTGCTGTTCTCCATCAATGAATAAAGTACAAACTTTTAGAGCCACATTTAAAGCCTACAGGGAGCAAAAACTATTCAAATATTATTTTGGGTGGAGTATCACTTTAAGAAAGCATATGATGTAAGTGTCTACTTCAATTACTAAAAGAACCAGTGTCCATTTGTCAGCATCCTGAATCTTTCTTGGACTGTGTTTGTTGTTTGTTCATTCTGATGATGCATCATTTTTATATGCCGACCTCAAATGAGGTGCTGGTTTGAGCAAAAGGCAAATACGTGCATCTTTTTTATGTTTAAGCTATTTGTGGTCATTAAATGCATGCATGATTTAACAGCAGCCCATCACTAACAGCAACTTACTGGCATTCATAAAACTAAATGGCATTTAAACATATGTTGCTTAAACAATCTGCACCCATGCACTTTTTAGAATGCAGGCGCTGAATAGTGCTGAGTCAGAACTTTCTTATTAAAACAATAAGCCCCAAGGCGCCCAAGTACTAAGGGCTGGTACAGCACATAAAGGTCGGCATAAAGTATAAAGCAACCTAATTAACTACAACGGGGAAACATTTATAAAGCAATAACAACCAATGAACTCCATCTAAAGCATTCATACAGCATCAATTTATATTCTGAATGGCCGTGTGTGAGGAATTTAAGGGGTAAGAATTTCATTTACTTCTCATTTTAGGGTCATTCTTTTGTTTCGCTCTTTTTTTTACTTGAAACTAAATCAAATCCTTACAGAAAAGTCTGACCGAATCAGCAGAGAAGAAGTGTGAGAAATTAAAGCAGGAGAGGTTTAATGACAGGAATACACTTTTACTACTCCAAAGTGGATGGACAAGAACTTTCAGTGCCTCCATACGTGCACATCATTTTTAGATTCAATGATATATTTCCCTCCTGGATTCAACGATATATTGCCTGTAAATACATAATTTATTTTAATGCAGCACATTTTTTCTAAGCATGAGGCAGGATTAGTTAGTTCTTGTATATGGACCATCACTTGAACCAACATACTTCTAAAAAATGCTTATTTTAAGTCAGGCTTGTAATAAAAGGCAGATTGTCTCAACTTGCAGTGTAAAACTGAATTTTCCTGAATACCGAGTCACATTTGGCTGTCTCCTGCATATGATAATGAGCCAATTTGACAACCCGAGTAAGGACGGTGGACAAGCCACAGACGGACATCTGGTGTCTCAGTTGCTCCTTNTGATAATGAGCCAATTTGACAACCCGAATAAGGACGGTGGACAAGCCACAGACGGACATCTGGTGTCTCAGTTGCTCCTTCCTTTCATCTCACCTGGACCTCTGTCTCTTGTGGCACTGCTCATTCTCCTCCTGTACGTCTCTTTCGTTAACGATGAGTGTGAATATTCCAGCTTTTGAATTCACCACTTCATTTGGTTCGGAGGGTAGGTATGAGTTTTGAGATTTCATGAAGAGGGATGGCAAACAGGTGAGACAGATGGCTTTTTTTGGTGGAAGGGAGAGTAGCTGTAGGAGATGAGTCATACAGTCATTACGAATTGCCAAACTCAGCCAAAATCTCCAATCTCAGCGCTTCTCCATCCACATTTTCCCTCTTGCTGTCCACCCCCAGAATTTTCATGCATTGTTTTCTGTTCATTAGTTTGAGGGTTGCTGACAAAGCCGTTCTACTCTGCACATATTCTAAGATTCTTCCAAAAACATAAAATAAAAGTAGAGAAGCCCTTTATTCCATCGTTCTGCCAGCCGGGCCTTTGTCTGGCATTCGGTTTGTTGATTCGTCTGCCATCACTCGCTGTAATCTCCCCATTTCTTATCTGCTCTGCCTTTTTCAAACACAAGACTCATCAAAAGAAAGGAAAAATGAGTATGGCAAATGATACAGAACAATACCCGTACCTGTTATTTCTTACTATACATCTAAGGGCTGTATCCCATTTAGAGGAAACGGCTCATAAGTATGCATGCAAATAGCATCATGCGCTGATCATTAAAATGCCAAATTTAGATTGAATATAGAGCCAGACAGCTTCATCGGAGCTCACATCTCTCGCAGATTTGAGCTAGAATTTCAGCTTTATCTAGAGATGTGTGAATTTGCTGAGGATCATTTTTTCCACGGTGCAGCCAGAGGAGTCTGGTGGATGCCTAGAGGCCTTAGAGGTAAATTTGAGGAAAGTATGGTGGGGAAAATGGGTCAAATATGGCCAAACCAACATAGAGCCACTACAGAGCATGGAAATTGAGTAATGCATTTCCATTATTCAGTCTCTGGTATCAGATGTTCTCTTTTGTCCGAAGTTTGGGTGTAATATACATTGCAAATATTCTTACACATTTGGTCCAACTTACAAGCACACACAAGCACAAAAATGTACACCCATACACTACCTCTCCTCAGTTTGGGTTTGGGGGCGTGTTTTACTTCCAATCCATTCAAACTTTAATTCTCCTTCCACATTTTTCCCTAAACTTCAAACAGACCAGGTGGAATTAAGCATTTAAGCTGTCTGGGGAAAGTGGAAGTGGGCCATGTCCTCTTCCATTAAACAGGGTAGCAGAAATATTCACCCCGGCTGACGGAGCTCATCTTCCATTAGCTTTTGTTGGTCTTCCAGTCGAAAACCATTCCAGGGAGATAACATGCACTCATTCAGTCTTTATAGTGACATGCTTTAGTCTGCTTTTAAGGTATTAATCTATTTCATGCATTTCTGCTTTAGTCTCTTTTATTGCACTGTTCAGCGTGGAGCGGTAAATATTAAAAACATCGCTCAAGTAACCAGGAAGACAGAAAACACCAAGAGAAGAGAAGAAGAACCGTCTTTTATATTGCCCATGACCGTGACTGATTTGTCGTAAAACCACCATCCAATTAAAGGAGGTCTCTCCATCTGCCTTCATCCTGAGTCAGCGCTGACCTTTGACACCTCTCACCTTAGCCATGATATATTTGGGTCCTCTGCTCCCAGCAGCTGTGTGTTACGATACAGAAGATAGGAAGCATCCATTAACTTCCTGACTAACACAGGCTTCAATTCAGTCGGGAGGAATGTAATCATGTACAAACACACACACACTTTATATAATCACATTCTGCTTTTCTTTTCTTTTTTTTTTGTAGATTGTAAAATATTTAGATTTCACATCACACTATCTACCAAACAAAGCATCAATTTAAAGGGAGTGTTAAAGGGAGTGCATCACTATCCACAAAATATAGTTCAGGATCCATATTTTATGAATAGGAATATGATTTTATATACTCAAGCTACTCAGATATTTTAGCCTAGTTTTTATTTCTTCTCTACAGCTAACTAAATTTGGTGGAAGAGCTTCAATTTACATTCTGTTTTATCCATGTGAGGAGACGAGCTCACATGCATCCCCCACCTGCATCTGTTTTGTATTTCCCACCCAGATATGAGAAGGTATAAAGCAGGTTAACAGCAAAGTGAAAGGAAATTATAAGCTGACGGAATATACGAAATATACGTACAGTAAGTGCAATTTAAGAATGCTTTTTTATGCAGCTACCATCAACAGTATTTACACCCACTAGAAAAAATAAATAGCTCATTGATTTTAATCTCCCTTAAATTATGGAACAGAGAAACAAATCCTCTTTATGTGCTAAACATTGAGCTACCTGAAAAACAATTCTTGACATTTCCCAATCGATCCTGGTTAAAACTCCTGCTGAGAAATAAAAAGCATTATGCAAGAGAAAGAAAATAACACCAACTGTACAACCTGTTTCTAATGCTGAGTTGTCGTCTAATTTCTCATGGTCTGTATGATGATGATGATGATGATGATGATGACGACAACAACAACAATAAAGATGATGAAGGTGATCATTTTAGGCTCTGGTCATTTATTATCCACTGGAAGCTAATTTTGATATGCTACTGTTTAAGCCAACACTTCCTGCTTGTGCTTCACAATAAGTGTCTTATACTATAAGGCTTTCCTGAGCCTTTTATTGTGAAGGAGGCTCAGAAAGTGTTAACAGTACTAATAAGGTTAACTATATTAGCAAAGGTTGAGCCAATAGATTTTACCCAAAAATACATTTATGTATTTCAAAGTAACATCTTGTTACGTGGTTAAAGGACCATAACAGTAATTTTGCAAGTTTTAGCCCAATAAATACTGCATTACCAGCTGCATTACTGCCAACAATTTTCCAAAAAATAATACCATATTTTACAGTAGCTTTCATGTATTTTGAAAAATTCCCTAATCTTTTAAGATAAAATATCAGGTGATACACCATTTAATTGTATATGTGTATATGTCTTTACATGCATGGGTGACTGTATTTGTGCATGTTTCTATGCGGCATGTATAGTTAGAGGGGAAATAAAGTGCTCTCTGCTGCCACTTCAAAGTTACACCCAACTGGATATCTATATATACTGTATATAAAATCTGGGTCCATGGAGGACATTGCAGTGGCTGCAGCATGTGAGTAGACACATCATCTCCATCCTCATTCTCTCACAGAGTGGATTAATGAGGCCTTAATAGCCCATGTCATTAGGCTGAGTGGTCACTGAGCTGACTGAAAACTCTGTAGATTCTTCCATAGCAATACAGGCAATTTTTCTTTTCTTTTCTTTTCTGTTCTTGTCTTTTATTTTCTATTCTATGGTTAATAATGTTAATAATTATATTGTATCCTTGAATTCTGTTTCCATCCACAAGCTGCAAGCTGGTGATACAATGACAGTCAAGGAAGTGTAAACATGCCTTGATTTCACGGGAGTCATTAGAGTGTAAATATATTAATCATTCCTTTGACATGTACAGTTTCCACACACAATCACATGAACATTAGCACGCGCACACACACAAACACACTCAGGCTTGCGCAAACAACCGATGCAGGAAGATGCAGGGGCACACAAACACACTCGCAGACACTGTCACAGTTCTCACCCTGTTAAATGACTAGTATTAATCACCTTTCTCTGCCTCCGTGCTGATTATGAACACATTAATCAGCTGCATGTCTGCCAGCTAGAACAGAGGACGCCAGACAGAACAAGGGATGGGTGAGAACGAGACAAGTGAGGGGTGAAAGAGTGGAGGAAACACCGGAGAGAATAGAGGTTTTCTTTTCTGTAAAACCCCACAACATGTTCATCCCACTCTGCATGGAAATAGCAGCAGATGTGAAAAGTCTAATAAAAACTCCTGTTCAAATATACCTTGAATCTTCTTTATTATTCCAAGAAACCCACACTACCCTTCACTTCCCCGCAGGAACATTTATGTTGGAACACTCACACATCAAGATGCTGCCTACCTTCTTCCACTCAAAAGGAAATACTGTATCTTGACGTGTAATATATGGTGTGTGTGTGTGTATGTATGTATGTGGAAGTTTACATTAAAGCCGTGATTTTTTTGCTGTGAAGACCAGATGCTGTGAGCAAATCCAATACAGCACAAAGCTTAACTTCCCCGTTAGATCTGCAAAAGACACCCATCCCTTTCTTGCTAGTTACACACACACACACACACACAGCCCCAGGACCTCTGAGTCAAATCTCCTGTTAGACATCAGCATAAAATCCTTTATCCCGTTAGACGAAGCCCCAAATCTAGTGTTATCAGTCAATTTATGTGCAAACAAACTGCAGGGACAAACATAAAACCTCAAATCCAAAGACAAAGACTCTGAATGTGCATACAGGTGCGGCTGGATTTGTTTGCACTGGTGTTTGGTGGTACTTTATCACTGAATTTCCATTCTTATTGTCCAGCGGTCCCCAACTTTTTTTTGTTAAAATGACCGGAATGTAGATTCGGCATAAAAACAAACATAAAGTGCATAATAAATACAACTCACCATAACGCAGAATCAGTGGGAGCCCTGAGTTTGTTTCCCTGCAACGTGACGGTCTATCTATGGGTGATGGGAGACAATGACACCCGGAGTGTGTCCCTTATGTCCAGTCTACTCCGTAATTTCGTTTTGGTTGCTGTGGCTGCAGAAAACCTCGCTTCACAAAGACAGGATGTTGGAAATGGAAGCAGGGTTTTAGTAATTTTGTGGCGATCTCAGGATATTCCGCCTTGATTTTAATCCAGAACGTCGGCAGAGTTGAAGTTGTCTCAAACATACGATACAAATACACGATAAACCGTATTTTAAGTAGGACTGCTGGTATTTTCTTTTAAATGCAGCTTTCTTTTTCTTGGCAGTCTTAGGCTCTTCTGCTGTCTCATCTTTGGGCCTTTTCAAAGAAACTCTCCAGAAACGTTTGTTTTTTACTCATTTTAGCTAGCTTAATTTTCGGGCATCACAGCTGTGATGTGTCGAGAGAAT
This sequence comes from Lucifuga dentata, assembly GCA_014773175.1. Classification (NCBI taxonomy): domain Eukaryota; kingdom Metazoa; phylum Chordata; class Actinopteri; order Ophidiiformes; family Bythitidae; genus Lucifuga; species Lucifuga dentata. The sequence goes on from VXCM01002052.1 coordinate 171,389, forward strand.
CCGGTCATTTTTCAAAATAAAACACCTGCAGACAATTAGTCAATAAAATGGAAATAAAATAAGTTATTTATTCTTTCTGTGCGGCCCGGTACCGGTCCGTGGCNAATAAAATGGAAATAAAATAAGTTATTTATTCTTTCTGTGCGGCCCGGTACCGGTCCGTGGCCCGGCTGGGGACCGCTGGTCTAGATTATTTCATTCATTTCATTTTCGGAGCAACATTTTGAGTCATCTCAACACTCATCTAATGTTTCTCATTGAAATTACACACTAATATTTGATATTTGATACTGATATTTGTTTTTCCCAAAAATCAAATTGTGACAAGATTGGCTTTATGGCAGTGTCTTTGATAGCAACTAAATCAGAGTGTATCATTAAGGAATAATTTGGGGGGAAAAAAAAGAACAATGCACTTAAAATCTGTTAAAAATCAGATGAAAATCTAATTTAACAGTAACACAAAAGACCAGGTAAAAAAAAAAATATAATATAAAAATACAATGGCCATTGCAAATGCTTTTGTGGCTTGACTGTAAAATCACAGATGTTGTTATATTAAACTTCAGTTAAAAGTTTTATTTCTTTCACAGCACAAAACACGACGACGTCTGGATGCGTGGGAATCGAAAAATTCAGCTGAAAATCAGTTTAAACCCAAAACCTGCTTTCATAAAAATTGGTAAAACACCCAAAACAATAAGTCCTATATACGGTATTATGCTAAATAACAATCTGAATGCAGAGGAAAACTGCAGCAACATACATGGTGATGTTCTTCCTCTTTTTGTATTCTCGCTTACATGAGAGCAGCTGTAAGAAGGCTCCAAAAAATTGGTCATTGCTCAAGAAATCCTGCAGTACTGTGAAAAACATCTGGTCTGAGTGGAGTTTAAGGCAAGATGTGGAAGGAGGATCAACGTTTGCTTAGAAAAATAGAAATGATCTGCTGATAGATGCTCATATGAAAGTAACTGACAGATTGTTTGACATGTAGGATCAAGAATCAAGACATTCCTGGGAGCCACTACTAAAGCAGCGGTTGTGCCAAGGGGACATTTTGTCTTTAGGTCCACCTTCCAGCAGACAGTAGAGTAGAGCCAGCAGGCTAAAAATATCTGATTTGAATGCTTCTGGGCCATCAGGGTATCAAATACGCTTCAGTCATTCCAGGGTGAATGTGATTACAGCAGGTGTGACAGAGTCCTTCTGTTAGTTGTCAATCAGCATCAGTTTCTGTCTGGCAGGAATGGAGCCTGCAGCATCAGAGTCACGCTGACTAAAAGATGCTGCTGTCCTGTCTAAGAGGGACAAGACCCTGAGGTCAGGGACTCAGTAACCTGGACTGAAATAGGTCAAAGGACTGGACAGGCTAAAGCTCTTGGCCACCCTTGCAGAGAACCGGGGTTCAAACTAATCACGGTACTTCCATCTTGGTTTTGTGATCCTACAAACATGACTGGCCGTGTTTGCTGGTGGGAAGCTAGCAGAGAGTTTTCAGTCTTGTTGCTGCATTAGCGATTCTCAGGATGATCTGGATCCTGCATGTAGCGGAGCAGGATGTGAGGGTCCAGCATGAACCTCCCACTCGGTATGCTCTCCTGGTGAAGCTCAATTCTACAAGTGAAACAAATCGTGTGGTGGCAGGTGGCTGACCTCTTCACACAGCGACAGTAAAGTTAGCAGTTACAGGGACTTCTAAGCAGGGAATTGGGTTCCAAATTGGGAAGAACAAAGGGGGACAACAAAAACAATACTACATAAAGCATTATGAATTTAAAAATGCATTCCAGCTGCACCTTGGGAGAACGAGTACAAAGTGTATTTATTCCAGAAGATGATTCTGTAGTTGAGTTATTTTTAACTTTGTTTTTTCAATTTAAAGCCCAAAAAGGTTTAACTTTTTTTCTCTTTGGTCATTAACTGAATTCAAATTCTATTTCTCTAAGAAGTAAACAACAATTATCAAAGTTCCAGCCTGAAAACAACATAGACTCTGCTTGCAAAAAATAGAAAGCTGCAGATTGACTGACAAAGGGATATGAGACAAAGTGGGATTTTATGAGCCAGAGAAAAGAGGGTGGAAATATAGAAGAGGGAATATTTTATCTTAGATGGTGAAGAAACACAATATAACAAATTTTGCTTCCAAAACTTGGAAAATTCAGTCATTCCATAGCATGTAGCATATTTATTTTAGCTGTTTAGCTGTTCCTAATATAACCACATTCATTCATAATGCCTGGAATCCAAACATACAAACATGAAATGTCCTTAAATATGATGGGATAAACAATGGCTGCAATGTCTGGATAATTTGGAGTGTGGTATCTGAAAATATGACATTCAAAAAGTATCGGACCCAATGCTGATCATTAAGCATAAGTTTGTACTTTCAGATTAAAGATGTTTAGTTGGAATTATAATAATAATAATATAATGTTTAACTGTTAGACTGCACTGTGAAGAGGAAGTGAAACTGACTGAAGCTGTAGAAACTCCCTGTAAGACATTCAATGTTTGAGAAAATTGGACTTTTTCTGCTTCCTCCTTTCTTTATTAAAAAAAAAAAAAAAATCAATCACAGTAAACAACCCCACTGGACTCAATTAGCTACAGCTAAATAAATGCTACGACTTCAATGCCCTGCCCATGAGCACCCAAATATCTTCCCACTAAAAATACATCATTGTTTTTGTGTATGTGTGTATGTGTGTGTACACACTTCTGCTGTCTTGGGATCTGCCACGGAGGTCCCTGAGCAGCAGTGTGTGCTTGATAATTAGCCTCAGATTCACCACTTCTGTGAACACACACTAGGCTGACAGAGGGAGGCTGCCTCAGGGAAGAATGAACGCTATGAGTGACTATCATCTCTTATCCATTCTCTCACTCAGAAGGTCTTACACACATCTCACTTCAGAGTCATTCCTCCTTCTGTAAATATGATCCAATAACTGAAACACCTGCTTGTTGTGTACACATCTTCACGTTCTGGATGCCATTTCTTGCGTTAACTCCATCCATGAAGCAGCTTTTTGCATGTACAGTTACACTCGGTGGCCAGAAAAACAAAAATATCTGCTCACAGTAATACAATCCAGTATAACATCCCTGTAATAAATATGTGTGTTATGAAACTAATAATCTTTACTTGTTGACAGGGTGTCAGATGCCTACTTCAGTGGAGTCTTACTGTCTTATATTGAAAGCTGTTTCTAATATTTTGGTTCCTCCATGTAAGTGAATGAAGTGGATAAAATACAGCCTCAGTGTATCACAAAATTATGGCTAAAATAGCAGTCTGAACAAAATTGGAACGTTTTAAGTAAGGCTGAAGTAAGAATTTGTTACGGTGAATAATTCAAAGACCTTGCCTTGAATCTGCATTAGAACCCATCTGTTGTCACCTTGGTCATTTCTAAGTATCCTGCAGTCTCCTTGCTGCAAACTGTACATTCATTTATAGTCTTTAACAGTCTCAGTTTCCGCTCCCTTGCCATTTCTATACCTCCTTATCCTCCTCGTCTCTCGCTCAGGCTTGTCCCATGTCCTGCCTTCATACCTCCCAGATCCGGCACCGGTGCTTGCCGTCCCGTGTTTCTCTCCTCCCCTNTCCTGCCTTCATACCTCCCAGATCCGGCACCGGTGCTTGCCGTCCCGTGTTTCTCTCCTCCCCTGCTCCCTTCTCTCCTCTCTCCTTGCACCTTTGATGTCAGGGCCACAACTAAAGCCTGGGCTAATCTGCTGTGGGACTCCCTGAAGCCTGAGAGGGCCAAGGGTTGGAATGAAGAACATGGCAAAGGGGCACAAGGACGGAAGGAAAGACAGAAGGAAAGAATGAAAGGAGTGAGAGAGGAACGCTGTGAATAATGTCCATCTGCGCATGGATTACTGGTAGTTTTTAGTTTGGCATGGTGAGCGGCTGAGAAAATGAATAAGTAATAACTGACGTGTAAAATGAATGACTGAGAATTAAAAGAAAAAAAAAACAACCCTACAGTACAAAACTATGTTTGTACACACAGCTATATATACTGGGGCTAATGCTGCGTTCAACAGACCTCAGAACTCAGATTTTCCGACTTCTTACTTTTAAAAATGTGTTGGAACGGCATTTGAAGTCAGAGCTCCGGCTGGGAAACTTGGACCAAAATGATCTACCCTGACTTACCGAGTATGACGTCACTCAACATGGCGGCGCCGTGGAAGTGAGCTTTGTGAATGGAAATGATCAGCTAAAAGGCAAATAAAGTATTTTTTCTTGCGTGAAATTGAAAGAAAAAGGTCAGAATTTATTGCCAAGTTAACTATCTATTTTGTATAATAACTGTTTGCCATTGATACGTAAGTGTAAATAATTTCAGAATATTACTTCTCTGCACAAAGTTTAATACCCACTGTGATTAATATCATTGTAAAACAACACAACCAAACAGTCCTGTAGTCTAACTTTACTTTAGTTAGCATTTATTACAAAGTTTAATTAATTTTACAGTATTTACTGGTGTTCAGCTTTGCTTTGTTGATTACATTTGGCTGGAACGGTTTGAGGTTGGAAGTTGGAACTTCCAAATGGGAAAAATTTGACTTCTGAGGTCTGTGAACGCAGCATAAGCATATATTGGCTGCAAAACACCCAAATCAGTGTAGTCACATGACTATATGAATGGTCATAAATATTTACTCAAAAGATACACAGGAAGCTCTCTTGGTATTATAGATTTTGATAAATGAGGCTCAAGTACAATATAATGGCTTACGGTACCTCAAATCAGGATTTTGTATGGAGGGAGGAAGATGTGGTATCAGAGGACGCACTATTACAAAGACTGGAGAAGAGATGAAAACGCAGAATTAGAATGGTATGCATAATGAACCAAGGAACAATGAATTAGAAGAGGGCTGGTCCAAACAAAGACAGTGTCAGCACGCTGTATGAAAAAGGCCAGATTCTACAAAACTCAATGCATTGGCTTTGGCGTAGATTATAGCCAACCCTCCCGTTCCCTCCTCTTCCTCACCCAGAGAAGAAAAGGCAGAATAATCCCTCAGCGACACCATTTATCCGGCTTGCTTTGATGGTGCTATTTATAACACTTTAAAGGGATAAAGAAAAATATGCCTTTTCTTCACCTCCGACACAAAACTAGAAATACCTCAAGCAAAAGCTCTGCTCGGATCAAGTATCTAAGCAAAGGCGACTCAAACTAAATGTGTTATTAAAAAAAAAAAAAAAAAANTAAAAAAAAAAAAAAAAAAGGGAGAAAGCATGAATTTATTTTAAGCAACAAGCAGAATTCATAACATTTAAAAGAATCAGTTTCATGAAATCACAGATATTACTGTTGAACTAACTGCAGCAGCAAATGATGAACACAACCGATGTCATGACAAACTACCAACTTTACCTACTTTATGGTGACACAACGGCACTTCATTTTTATTTTTTTAAAAAATCAACCCAGAATCAACCCAGTATTCTTTCATGTAGGTGTTTGCCTTAAATCCAGTATTTCTTGCAGCTTAAGTGTGAACCCCCATTTTTTTTTCAACACTTAAATGATCAAATTTTCAGACTGCTCTCCTTAGCTGGAGAGCAGTCTGTGCAACACTAAAGTTTACACAAAGAGAGACAATATATTGGGAAGAATTCAAGCAAATAACAAGCAAACAAATAACAGAATGAAAGCAAGAGATGCGACTGAACAGAAGCCAGTAATGGCACAGTGCAGGGTCATTTCATTTCATTTTATTTGCATGATTATATATATCTAAGGATAAAATAAAAACCCAAAAAGAAACAAAGAATCACAAAAACAACTCAGGAAAACAGTCAACATAATGTTCCCAAAGAAGGTGAAACTTTTATGTTTTTAGGTTTCAAATGAATTCTAGTACCATGGCTCCAAAACCTCTAACCACACTGCTGTTATATACACACGCACACACACACACACACACACACACCAATGTAACACTTCAAATAAAAGCTCTCCATTATGCAGTGTGTGCCTCGGGCCCATGAGCAACCAGAGGTGGTGTAGCAGGCCAAACTAAGCCCTGCCAAATGATACCCGGGTATAGTCTGGTCTAGGCCAAAATATACCCCGGGGTTTAAAATAAGCCCAGGTTGGCTTATACCCAGGGTATATTTTGACATAGACCAGACTATACCCCCACTAGTCCAGATTATACTCTCTTGTGTTTTTCATAAATTAGTCTGTATTTCAATGTCCAGAGTTTCTTTCCATCATAATTTAAAANTGTTTTTCATAAATTAGTCTGTATTTCAATGTCCAGAGTTTCTTTCCATCATAATTTAAAAAATAATATGTCTGCAACACAGACTTTTTTGATAAATTATAAGGTTGTGTCATCAGGGTTAGGGCTAGAGTTAGTGTGTGAAATAAAACCAAAAACTTATGTATCCTTGGCTATTGTGTGTCTGAGAGTGGGGGTATAATCTGGCCTAGCCTAAATAACACCTCAGGGTATAAACTGGACTAGTCCAGAATATACCCGAGGTATAAAACAGGCTAGCACACTTTAACCCCAGGGTCTGGGCAGAAGGTTTATTTTGGGCTGTTACAGTTGCACCAAGTCCTTGTTTTGCAAGTCAAAAGTAAGACTCAGTTCTTGGATTGACATCTGTCTATTCTGACTCGTGACCTTGCTGCCAATGACTTGGTTCCACTCTGGGAAGGGTAAAGGAGGGGAAACGTCTCCACAGGTCATCATTCAGCCCCAGACCTGCAGACATGACCTCCAAAAAGCCTACTGACTAAATAGAGAATCTAATGCTAACTGCGCTAACTGTGCCTGTGCTTCTGCTACAAAACTTCCGGCTGCTTCGTGCATGCTGCAGCCTCCAAAGCTGGCCTCCTGTCAGAGGATCAGCTTTACCCCGGATCAATATCATCAACGCAAACAGCGCACTAATTAGCCATGCTAAGACAAATCACACTGTTTTTCCCTGTTTTGCTGGCCCCAGCAGCTCCCGTAATCCTCCGTTATCACACAGTTGGGAAGGATAGTGAAGCTAATAACACCGTGATATAAGCAACACTGATCTGAAAGTGATTGAGCCAGGCAACGCTAGCTGCTAATTCTGTCTGCATGAGCCCCAGACCAAACTAATCCCTATTTGAATTATTTTTTCCACCCTTCCCCTCCCCTTCATCCCACTATGCCCATGCACTCTCATCATCCCATCTAATTAAAAAACAGGAAGGATGGTGAGCAGGCAGCTACACTTGAAAAAGACAATGGTGTGTAAGGTTGATAGTGTTTGTGGTGCTCATGTTGGTAGAATTCCCAGCTTCGAGGCAAACTAGAATGGACTGTTGGTTTGGTGTGTTTGTGTGTGTGTGCGTTCAACACTTTCCCACCCAACCATCCATCTATCCACTCTTTATACCTCCTGTGCAGGCTCAGGGGGACTGGAGCCCATCCCAGCATCCACCGGGAGAGGGGCCATCACAGGGCTCAACACTGCATCATTGGATCAACATTTGGATTATTTTTAGATCACAAACATTACAAGCAACCAAAAACAAGGAGTGAATAAAATGGATTTAGAATGTAAGAACTCCAGAGAAAGATTTTTGCCCGTCTCTCCCATTTGCCTCTCTCTCATTCAGTCTGGGGTGAAAGTGGGATTAAGAAAGATTGCAGCTCAGCGGGATCGATACGATGCTGACATCTCTCTGGCACTCCCCGAAAACCTCTACCAAGCAAAAACCCACTTACAGGAGAGATATAATGGATCTGATAACCACTATATCACTTTACTTTTGACTTAAGTTCTGAAGCACCAGCCTAGTCTGCATTGAGTCTAATTGTTATTCATAAAAACAGATCTTGAGCCTGTCTCACCAAGTCATAAAGCAGCCGTCCAAACTAGCCCCACAAAGTTTTAAATCAAGACAGTGACTTTACTTCTATGGCTTTGACAGTGAAACTAAGACTTTTTACGGTGAGGGCCGACATTGCTTGTCAGCCTTTGCCTCCCCACGCTTATTGATGCAGTTGAGAACAGATTTTATGTAGGTGCACAAGCGTGTAGGCTTTAATTGCCGGTCAAGGCACATTCACCAGAGTTCATAAAGGTTCTTCTGTAAATATATTCTGGTTGGCCCAGTGTCACCTCATACAAAGACGACAGATTTCTGATGAATGGGGAGGAGGGGGGCTTCACAGCCACGGTTACACACAAACGTATTCACAGCAGCAGATGAGACACACGTGCACGCACGTTGCACGCACGTACCTGTCCTCCTTCCCCAAAGAAGATTAAGATATATTGTACCCAAACCAGCTAGCACATCCTTGCTTTAGCTCACCTTGCAGGTTCCCTCCTTCATTTCTCCTGAACCGTCATTCCGATTTTAATTGCCACAGTTTTTTGGCATAGCAGTATTTTATGAATAATAATGTGTTTTGAAGCGTGCAAGTGAAGAGGACACCACCCCATCCGTGTGTGAATGACAGTCCTCTGCATCAAGTGTCTCAGTGTTTCCTGATGTTTAGCATGAGCCAGCCATTCAGACTGATGTAAAGAGACAGATTTGCCACCTGACAGGATCGCTGGAGTATATCTGACTGCAAAAATGTCCATCTTATGTTTTTTAGTCTTATATTTAGACATATAATCTGTCTTTCTGACAATGGAGTTTGAATAATGTCACTCGTTTGCGACACAATTTCACTTATTTCAGGAATGTCGTAGAAAAAAACAGCACTTTCAACAAATGGATCACTCAGTTAAAGTCTTGTTCTTATCTTACATCAATTTTGATTTAATTGTCAAGATTATTTGTGAAGAAGGCTTGTGCCATACCGGACTGTCCTAACACACCCTACAGAAAGAAGGTCTAGCTACTGCCAGAGGTGTTGATACAGAGTTATATCACACAGGACAAAAATTTAGGGTCTCATTGCTGGCAAGAGCCATCAATACGCTGAGTGAAGCCTTTTCAGTGGTTTCTGGGACTTCTGTCTTTTGATTTATCTTCCTGTTTGGTTGCGACTGGTTGAGTTTGCATGTGATTCTGTTGGTATTTTCTTGTGTCTTTTTTGTGAATCCAACCAAATTTCACCAGATGGGACGACGGTTTCATCTTTGAAGTAAAGACTTGAATCTGTAAAGTAAACGAGTTGAACATATCTCAACATTTGCTGTTAAAAAAGAGTTTAAGACTGAGTACTGAAGGATTTGATGAAGTTTTCATAGTGCGGTACAACCTAGCCAAGTACATCGGCACACACATGCATACACAATCAGACAAAAAAAAAAACAGTTCCTTGGCATTAAAGACTGTGTGTCTCTCTTCAGCGTCCTCCTTTTTACAATTTAATTGCTGCATACAATATTCTGCAGCAAACCGCAGAGTGCAATGTGTTTTTGGCCATGTGTTCAGCTCCTTCCCAGCCTTCTCCTCTCAGCCCTCCCTCTTCCCTTTTGCTCTATCTGGGCTAATTACTGGGATTGATTAATCGACTGGTGTGACGTCGCACACGGTCCTGCGAATCTTAGTGTGTCGCCCTCAATCACATCTCAAAGAAAAATCGAGGGAGGTCAAGGTTAAAGGTACAAAATCTGGCAGAAAATGGTTTTGTTGATGGAGCGAGGCACTCAGCATTAATTTCGGTACGGCCATTGTTTGCCTTTAATCACACCCTGCGTGCTGAAGTAACTGCCCGCAGGTGTCAATCCTGATCCATGGGCTCATTTACTGACCATAACACCTTTATGAATTAAAAAAAAACAAAAAAAGCAGGAAGAGAGAGGAGTGGCTAAACCGGTTCCACAGCCCAATAAGGGTGACATTATAAGGATCACAGACGAAGGTCGAAGGTTTTCTTATCTCATTCTTCCATTGTCATACTGAGACCTGGACATTACTTCAGTGTCAAGTTTTCCCATTGGAACATAATGACACTATATGGCTGGATTTACACTACCACGCACATGTGACCTGATTCCGATTTTTTGCTCACGTGACACGTATCGGATATGTTTCCTGAAGATGTAAATGGTAAAAAGTCACATGGAATCGGATATTCTGAGAACTTTATTTTGGGCCACTTCAATATGTAGAAATAAATCAGATACGTATTTGATATCCACCAGTGTGACCGCTGTCTAAATACACAGATCGGAATTTCCTTCCCATTCCAACTCACAAACGCTCACACAACATATCAGATTTTTCTCTCTGCATGTTAAAGTTTTAACTTGTTGATTATATTTTTAAATAGTTCTCTCATCCATTGAAGCGTTACGTTTAAATGTGCGCACGTTCAACTGCATCTGGGTTGTTATAGGTAAAAGCAGTGTAAATACAGGTATCAGATATGAGTTGCTTAAAAAAGAAAATGTAAATACGCTGAACAAAAAATTGGATAAAGGCAGAAAATCAGAATTGGGCATCAAGACTTGTAGTGTAAATCCAGCCTAAGTCTCTATGTTCAGCTCAGAAACCATGAGGACACGTGGGATCGTTCAAAGCGACATATTCGATCCCAGCTGCACAGCGCTTAGGTAACCCTCCAAGCGAAACACCCAGTCAAGTCATGGTGATCCACCCTGTTACCTTTAACCTCTGTATGTTCAATCCTTCACTAGGACGGGAGGTGAAGTAACACAGCTAGACATGCTAACACAGAAAAGTTGCTATCCTGGCTGCTTGCATCAAGGGAGCTCGCTCATCAGCAAAAATGCTGACCTGCTGTTTCTATACATAACACATAATCAATGACAATCAAATCAATTAAGAATACAATCGAGCATGCATTATCTAATTCATTTGCTGCAGGATAAAACTGACAATGCAACCGAAAGTGAAATAAGCCTTCGAGTCTAGATTAGACAGCTTCGAGCCACTTTCGACAGCCTCACTCTCTCCACTCCAAATCTCCTCTCGTCTCCTCGCCGGTGCTCAGCCTGAGGAATGTGACAGAGGGAGTAACAAAGTGTGGAGTGTTGGGCTGAGCCAATCTGCAGCATGGCACCAGGTGTTGGAGATAATGTTCCATTGGAGCATTTCTTGGCAGGTGGCGAAAAGTTCATCGTAGCTGTGGTTTTGATCGATGGTGCACTGCAGATTGAGTCCTCCAACCAAAAGCTGCTGTTAATAAATCCTGACTCAGACAAACAAACTTTGGGGGCCCATGGTGCGGAGGCTGGCAAAGACGGGTATTGATAAGGCAAACTATGGTTTTGGCTGCACAAAACTGACTCTGTGAGGAACGGAGAAAGAATTTCGAAAAGATGAAAGAAGTGACCTGTTGACATTTGTTGGTTAACTTTCACACAAATTAAATATAAAGTTTCTGAACTTGGAGTTACAGACAAGTACAATTCAAATATCTTAGCCCAAATACTGTAAAATCTGTAAATCGTGAATCCTGCCACTAGCTCTTCACAATTCTTACATTTATCCTTCAGAAATGGATCATAATGTCAATGCACTGGTTCAGTAAATGAGTATTTTTGGTGGAAAATCAACAGATATGATCAAATACTATATTCTATAATTGAGGATACACTTGTACAAATGTACTGTGTGTAACAAACTGTTATGGTTAGCATTCATAAAGCATTACCAAAAATTGATAGTACAATTTGGATTACTGTCGTCATTTTTACCACAAGGGCATCAAAAGTACACATTTTTACTCCCATAACTCCAAAAACTAAACGCAAGAATTATAATGCATGCACTAAGAGCCTCACCAGGAACCGATGCAGGCCTGAAACCCATCTGCAGGGTGGAGGGTAAAGTCGTGAACTAATGTGCAGACAGAGAGTAAGACAAGGAGAGGGATCAAGATGCAGCAAGACAGGAGGATGTGATAGACACGGCTGGTATATATAACTTCCTCACAGCAGGATCAGGAAGCTTATTTATTGTCTTGACATGCATCAGGACTTCATTTCCATTTCTCACATCAGCCGTGTCACGTTCCAATTTCAACCAATGTTTTATCGCTGCACGAGCTCTCTGCGTTGCAAGTTCAGAGGACAGTTACAGTCTTTTAGATATTCACATCTTCCCCATTGCAACAGGTATGAGTCAACACTGAATGCAATCCAACGGCATCTTCAGTTTTCAAATGCGCAAATCAAAAAAACTGCATGAAGAGCCTGAGCTGCATCTTAAACTCTGGCATCACAACAAACTTTACTACATGCGATGCACACTGTTCCTTATCCTCAGTTTACTTCTGAGGATGATTTGTATGCAGACTTTATGATGAGAACACCACTTACAGTCAGTGACTAAAGAATATGTAATGAAAGACTTCAGACTTTCATTAGACAATCAGACCGAGCGATCCACTTAGATGCTTTATGATATCCGTGCAGCAGAGAGAGAGAGAAACACCAGAGTCAGACCCTCCCAGACGTGACTAGACTAGAGATGTTGTGGTGAATTACCAGTAAAGCTCCAAAGCAAAAAAGCTTCTTTTGCTCCACCAGTTCTGAGAAACAGGCCACAGCAGAGAAACTGGATAGAAAAATGTATTCAACATTCACATGGAGACTAAACACCCACTCAAGCATCGCACAGCATACATTTTAAACAAAATCTGTGCACAATACCCCTGCTAACCCTGCCAATTCTGTGTATTCAGATGCTAAAAAATAACTGCCTAAGTGCTTGAACCTACAATGAATTATGTTTTCAAGGTGATCGAAAGTGGGCAATTACTTATTCTTGTGCTGACGGGCAAACAATAGACCAGATGTGTTGGAAAATCACTCACTCGGGTTCAGACTCTGACTGTTTTATTGCTTGAAAGGCTAAAAAGGAGGGCACATGACGAGAGCCTATAGCTTGGAAGGACAGATATCACTGCTGAGTTCTGCTGGAGGCGACAATCACGTTTTATTGGTGATTTCAGAAGTAGACAACACTAAAAATTGTGAAAATGAGTAAGAATTAATATAAAAGTAGGCACAGTGAAGCGTTTCCTTTCAGTAAAAGAACTCAGTCAAATGAGTTACAGTGGGTGAAGCATAAGTAAACACACACACACGGTAGTGCAAGTTGAGGCAAAAAAAACTGAAGTGAGTGTAGCAGCTAAGCTAACTCCACCGTTCATACATCACCAACAAAGCCGTCTTTGAAAAATATTTCCTTGTTCATTATCATGAACGATATGATATGGCATAGCCCTGCAACTAACCCCATGCAGAGCGCTAGTTAGCATACACAAGCAAAACAAGCATCAGTATACACCCTCTCATGGACACGTCCATTCTGATACACACAAATCTGGCAGTGAATCATCTAAGGTATATGTGAGCAAGTCTGACGGACAGCAAATCAAATCAAAACTAGAATCCCTAAGATTTTTGCCCTTTGCCAATCTCTTCAAAAAACACGCATTTAAAAAAAGAAAAATAAAGAGTTGAGGCATTTATCTCCACAAAAATGAAACATACTCATATTGCTGCAACTCCCACTAGAAACAACAGAAAATAGCTACTGGGCTTAAAAAGTTGTTGAGAAAGAAGACTGCTGTCTTGCTCTCAGGTGAGTCAGCCTAACAACCAATCAATACGTATCCAGTGTTCTCTCCTCTGGCAGCTCATTCCCTCTTTCTCACTTCCTCTACAGGTTGGTGCATCAGCACTGCAGGTATAATCCTTATGCTCAGTAAATGCCAGTGCTTCAGGTCCATAGGGCACAAGGCTAAAAGGGAAGGAGAAATCACAAGGGACCATCAAGAGGGATTAAAACTCCACTGGCTTTCAGATCTCCTAACAGGAAGACATGTACCCAAGGAATTTTACTTTGATGGCAACTGATGCACAAAATAAGGAGAGAAAATAATACTTTCAAGGGAAATATGGCTTGCAAGGTACCAGAAAGAAAA
>VXCM01002053.1:8960-17225 GCA_014773175.1 Lucifuga dentata
TGTCAAAGCTTGTAGAGACAAACCAAGAAGACTCACAGCTGTAACTGCTGCCAAAGGGGGTCTACAAAGTTCTGAATTAAGGGTCTGAGTACCTATGGAAATGAAAGATTTCAATTTTTGATTTTTAATAAATTAGAAAATTTCTAACATGTTTTCACTTTGTCATTATGCGTTATTGAGTGTAGATTAATGGGCAAAAATAGCAATTTTATCCATCCATCCATCCATTATCTTCCACTTATCCGGGTCCAGGTCGCGGTGGCAGCAGACTAAGCAGACCGGCCCACACTTCCCAGTCCCCAGCCAGGCCCTCTAACTCCTTCTGGGGGACTCCGAGGCGTTCCCAGGCCAGCCGGGAGATGTAATCCCTCCAGCGTGTCCTGGGTCTTCCCCGGGGCCTCTTCCTAGTTGGACGTGCCTGGAAGACCTCCCTAGGGAGATGACCAGGGGGCATCCTTATTAGGTGCCCAAACCACCTCAATTTTATCCATTTAAAATTAAATCTACAACACAATAAAATGTGCAAAAAGTGAAGATCTGAAAACTTTGTGGAGGCACTGTATATTAAATCCACATACATGTTACATTACTGATGAACATTTCCCAAAATATACAACTTTAGCAGTAAATTTTAGATTGTTTTTCCTACCTTCCTACCTGGTTTCAGTTATTCCAGTACAATATAAAAAATCAACTTGTAGAGATTTGAAACATGGTTGAGCTAAATAATCCATCGCAGTGAATAACATGTCTATTAGCTTCTTTTGTCAAAGTAACTTTATTTAACTGATCCAACACAGAGCTGCATGGAAGACGATGTATGTCTCTGCCAGAAAATGTAGTCCCAGGAGAAGACGACTTTTACAGAGCAATTTAAACGACTGTGCCTTCTACAATGGGGTGCAAGTGTTAGCAGGTAAAAAACTTAATTTTAAGGTGAATGTATCACCTGAATATTTGATTCTGAAAGATTTGGAGATTTGAAAAAATAACAGGAAAACTAAAATATGCTTTTGTGTTTTGGGAAATGGTTGTCAGTCACGTAACATTTATGTGGATTGTATATATTGGCCTCAAACATGAACGATCGCTGGTATGATCCTTTAAAGCTGTGCCATATCATATCATTAATGATAATAGCATATAATGTTTTATTTGAGAAGAATTCATGACATTGAATATTGCAGTGTGATGATGCGTTGACACTTTTTTTTTATAACATTCACAAGAAACTAAACCAGCATGGCTGAAAGTCGTAGGTCAGCACCTGATGAATTATTTCCTCTGTTGTTTGAAATGGAAATATCGTGACTTGTGTCTTGACCCTTGTGTTAATTCATATCGTGAAAAAAGGAGGATATGTTTCATCTAATCTGACTGGAGATGAGCAACAGCTGCAGACAGTTTAGCAGTAAATAAACAGCAAGTGCATTATGGGTAACAGTTTTGTGATGGTCCTGCGGGTGGACAGATGTCAGGTTTGCTGTGAAGCATAACTTTGGAACATGCTGTTTTTTCTTGTTCACGTCCATGTTTCAGAGGAAACTTCTGCTCACTTCATGTGGTGCATGTACACACACAATAATGTCATGAATCACGGCCAGCTTTGTCTGTGTCACAAAAAGTAACACAATTAACTCAGGAAATATACATGCGAGTAAATGTTATATGAAAAGCCCACGTTTCCTCAGAGGAAACGTGGGCTTTACATTATTGTGCTTTTTGTATTTCACAGTTCTACTGATTGTAAAGAGAAATTTTATTTTAGCAGGATCTAATGTAAGTAATCTCTACTCTGTGAAAAAGAATGGAAGGTACAGAGGAAAGACAGTTTGGAAAAGATAATTTGAAAGGTAGCGGAAGAGTACATCATCTTATTTAATCTTATTTAATCCTCAAACATCTAGTTAATGTTTGAGGATTGAGGTAACCAGAGACGTCCATCCTAATCTTTACACCAGGCAATCATAGCAATAATAATAATAAGAAGAAGAAATTTTAATTTATAAAGCACTTATCTCAAAACTCTAGGCGCTCTACACAAACACAAACTGGGATCAGATAATAATTAAAACAAGAAACAATATACTAAAAATACTAAATATTTACAAAAAACATTAAAAACACATACTAAAAACACTTAATAACTATAATAATTGCTACCCAGAAAAGGAGCTACTGAAATGCAATGGTAAACAGATGTGTCTAAATGCCCCTCTTTTTTTCTAAGTGAAATCTTGGTGGATCTCTGCATTGGTGTTGAGCAGCTGTTAAAACTGTTTTGTTTCTTATGCTTATCTTGGGTACTATTAATAGATTTGTTCATTTTTATCTTCTTAATTATTTTATCTTATTTTAATTCTTTTTGGACTGCATGTGCTCATGAACATCACGATGTCTTTAATTCTGATGAGCTTCTGTAATGTACTTGGTATGTCTGGATTCCTTCTCAGGCATCATGTTTTGGTGCGATTCTGTGGATTGATGTTAGTGCCTTCTCTGTGAAGCACTTTGTAACTGAAGTTTAGAGAAGTGATATATAAATATAGTTTATTATTATTATTATTATTATTAAAAGTAATTAGGGCTGCTCTTCCTGGTGGATCTGGGAGGAGAGTTCCATAGACGAGGAGCAGCACAGCTGAAAGATCTGCCTCCCCATCTAGCAAGCCTGATCCTGACTCAGCCTGATCCTGGTAGGTGGAGGAGCCAGGAGGAGTCCGGCATCTCCTGATCTCAGTGGTTGTGGGGGTGTGTGTGGATGGAGAAGGTCAGCCAGATAGATCAGTGCCTTGCCATGCAGAGCTTTGTAGGTGAGCAGCAGGATCTTGTAGGCAATTCTATCTTTAACTGGGAGCCAGTGGAGTTCATGAAGGATGGGAGTGATATGATCTTTGGAAGTGTTTTGGTAAGGAGGCAGAGTTCTGAACATATTGCAGTTTTTTGATGAGCTTGCTGTTTCCACTGTAGAAAAAGCTATTACAGTAGGTGGAGGTGATGAAGGCATGTATCAGAATCTCAGCATCAGAGAAAGAGAGAGAGAGAGGAACTGAGTCTGGCTATGTTTTGGAGATGGAAGAAGGCTGTCTTGGTGACATATTTGACATGTGATTCAAAGGTGAGTGATAGGTCGAGGTTACACAGCTGTTTTTTCCCTGTTCATGTCCATATTTCAGAGGAAACATGGACAAACTTAACCGGATAAACTTAGGTAGTTGCAGCAGTGAATGCATTTCTGGCTTCCAACTAGGAGAATTTCAGTTTTTGTTGCTATTAAGCTAAGTTAGGTTAGCATGCATCCAGGCTTTAATGTCCAATAAACAGTTCTCAAGTGTGAAGGTTATGTTATTCAGATCAGTTGTGGAATTCAGGTAGAGCTGTGCATTGTCTGCATAGCAGTGGTAGGAGAGACCATGGCTGCAGAATATGTAGCCAAGAGGCAGGATGTACAGAGTGAAGAGAAGTGGACTCAGGGACACCCTGAGGAACACCTTGTGTGACGGCAGCAAAAACAGATTTGCAGTTATTGATTGAGATGTAATGTTGCCGATAAGTGAGATAGGATGAAAATCACTCGAGGGCGGTTCCAGCAATGCCGAGATGGTGCCGCAGCCTGGAGAGGAAAATGAAGTGATTAATGGTATCAAATGGTATCAAATTAATGGTATCAAATCCAACAGGATGAGGATGCTAGTCACATCTGCATCAGAAGCCAGCAGTAAGTCATTTGTAACTTTGACACATTCCAAAAGCTTGGCCAGAAAAGGGAGGTTGGAAATAGTCCTATAGTTGTTTGCTTTATCCAGATCAAGGTCAGGTTTCTTAAGAATGGGTGTGACGTTAGCAAGCTTTAGTGATGGAGGAACACAGCCAGTAGACAATGAGGTAATGATGAGCTTCAGGATAACTGTGCTCAGTGATGGAAGCCATGTCTTAACCAGGGTAGAAGCAGCAGGGTCTAGAGCATGGTGGTGTTTCTCATTTCTCCAATAATATTGAGGAGTAATAATAATATTTAGGAATAATAATAATAATATTTAGGAATAATATGAATACTGTTTAGCTTCAGTGAAACAGACAGTGAAACAGCACTCTCCTCAGTAGGAGAGTGCTGGAGTCTGTTTCACTGAAGCTAAATACTATTGGTGAGTCAACGCGACAGGAAGGAGGCTCCCACTCAGCAGGCAGGCTGCTGAAGAAGTAGACCGCTGGCTGTAGATCTGAGAAACCTTATGTTGGAAGAGAGTCTGAAAAGTATTGCATCTCTGTGCTGTGAAATCCTGGTATGTTTGTTGACAGGCTGTAGCATCCTATTGACAGTACTAAAGAGCACTCTGGAGTTGCCAGAACCGTTCCAGATAGCTGTGGAGAAGTGGGTAGAGCGGGCATCGTGGAGTGCTTTACCACAGGCCTGAAGATGCTCTTTGTAGACCTGAAGGTGAGCTGTGAGTCTGGTTTTCCTGTAATGTCACTGAAGATGACGACCAGTTGACTTATCATAACCTCTCCTGATGCTGTGTGAGGAAGACGAGCAGCAAGAACATCCAACATCAAGCCTGTAGAAAATAAAGCATGAAAACACTTTGTGTTGATGCTGTAGATCATGTGATCAGCTGTGACAGGATGAATCTGATTGGCTATACATCACGTGATCAGCTGTGACAGGATGAATCTGATTGGCTGTAGATCATGTGATCCATTCACATTCTATTCACATATTTAAATCTCACCTTAAAACTCACTTCTACTCGTTAGCATTTGAACCATCTTTGATCTGAAATTTTTATACTGCAAACTTTTTATACTTGACATGCATGTATGCATGTGTATGTATAGTTATGTGTATATGTATATTGTGTATATAGTTATGTATATAGGTATAGAGTTACGTGTATAGTTATGTGTATATATATTATCTTATTATATATATATTTATATATATATATATAGTTATGTTTATAGTTATTTATATATATAAACGTATATATACATATATATTTGTGTGTGTGTGTGTATATATATATATACAGGTATATATATGTTTCAGTTAGTGACACAGACGTTTCATTAGTAAAGGATGTTTCGGTTACAAATGGATATTTCAGTTAGTGTCAAAGATGTTTCAATTAGTAACTGACGTTTCGGTTAGTAACAGACGTTTTAGTGAGTAGCAGACGTTTCGGTTAGCGACACAGTCGTTTCGGTTAGTAACTGACATTTTGGTTAGTGACAGATGTTTTTGTTAGTAACTGACGTTTTGGTTAGTAACAGACGTTTCGGTTAGTGACAGAGATGTTTCAGTTAGTAACGGACATTTCAGTTAGTAACAGATGTTTCGGTTAGTGACATGGATGTTTAAGTTAGTAACACAGATATTTTGGTTAGTAACATGGACGTTCTTGCTCTCCAGCATCTCCTGGCTGTATTTAATGAAGCCATAATAAGTTTTCTTCCCACACTAACAGTTTCATTTAAGCTTTCTGGTCTTAAGTGTTTGTTTTGCTGTCGACATTTGTTTATATAAAATTAAATCTCCCTCTGAGATAATTTGCATAATGTAGTTGATGGAAAAGTGTATTGATTCGCATTTTCACCCTAACCCTTAGTTGAATATTCAAAACTGCAAACTAATTATGCTAAACATCTGGGTAGAAATCAGCTATTTTGACTCCATAGACAAATGGTTCCACTCTCATGCTTTTTGCTATCTAAACTAACTCCTGTAAATCTTGTTGTGAAATGTGACTAAATTCAGCTGGACTACACCTGGTACTTTAATTGTGCCTTTCACCAGTTTGCTTTGGATCTGTTATTAAATATTGCATGTAGCAAACCCGTCGTTGAATCTGGCCCTGAAAGGATTTTAATCAGTACATATTTTAATCAGCTTATTTTCTGATGCCTTTAAGCAGGTCTTTGATAAATCAGCCGTCAAAGTGTCTCTGAGCTTGATGCTGAAAGCTTCAACAAACACAGCCTATCTGCCATCTGAGCTACAGCCAATAGAAAATGGATCCCACCCGCATATTTTATGTATATATTATATATTTTATCTGTAATTACCCATGTAACTCTCTAAATGGCTTTTCAGTATTTGTATTATTTATCAGAGCAAGTGTAAATTCAGGAGCACTTTGGTTTTTAGTGATTCAAGTATTAAATGCGCGGCTAGCTAGCTTGCTGTGAGAAGGGTCTGCTGTGTGGAAACTTCACGCTGAATTGCAAATGTTTCATTATTGTAGGTGAACAAACACAATGTGAAAAAAGTGCATAAAAATTATTCTAATAAATGTCATTTTTGCATGTTTAACGCAGAGTTGTGTTAAATATTGCTGTCTGTTCATCTAACATGGCCTCCTGTTGCAATGCTAACCCAGCCCAGCTACTTAGCTAGCCATGCATATTAACCATTAGTGAGCAGCTAAGCCTGTTAGCCTCTTGAATTGTAGCCTAACCCACTTGTTAGCGTTCCCAGGTGAGTTGATTATGTACTGCATTAATAGAAAGTATGTATTAATATTCAGGTGTTACAGCAGTTAGCTGCAGCATGAGAGACAATTGGTGGAAACTTCATGCTGAACTGTAAACGTTTGAAAGAAGTTCCACACATGTCCGAGTGCTTTAGTTCAATTTAGATCCCTGCACGGGCCCCAATTTTATCCTGTACCCGGCCTGGCCCTACACAGTTCTGTCCAAAGCCCTATTCTTCTGGCTCTGACCCTCTTGTATCAAGAAATTCTCAACCCCAGCCCAACCCAGGCTCATGGTCTTTTTTTTTTTTTTTTTTTTTTTTTTTTGTCAGAACTGGAAGTTTGGCTCTTTTCAAACTAAAAGTAGCGCCTGTCAGCTGCTGCTGCAGTGTTCAGAAAATAGTGATGGTTGTAGTTTCTGGCCACCAACATATGAGGCAGCATCAGGAGGCATGTTGTGATGTGAGTGGAGAGAGGAGGAAAAAAAAAAGCCAGAGCCCGGCCTGGGCCAGCCCAAGGGGTCCCGAGGCCCATCGGGACCCATCGGGACCCATAGTTCAAGTTATTTTACCAAATGCTTTATAGTCACACTTAAGACATAATCCAAAGCCCTGCTGAGATTCTGGACTTCTTCAGCTGTTATCATCCAGTGTGCAGGAAGGCAGAACTCCTAATTCACTTCTGTTGGGAAACTCGGTTCATGTGTTGAAATATAGTCCTGCCTGATGCGTGTCTGTGGTATAATGTGGTCTGTGTTTAATGTTTAAGCGTGTATGTATGAATGTATACAGGGCCGTTTCTGACCACTTTGGTGCCCTAGGCAAGACATCCATTGGCACCCCTTCACCCTCATTCCCCAAAACACATGTATAGAAAAAAAAAAAGGCAGTTTCAGCCTTATAACACATTGCACTCATTGTTAACAACGCTTTGATAGGGATCTACATTATTGTGTATTTTTGTCACAAGGAGGCACTACAGAGTAACTACAGCATTGGCCAAAATATGTCACCCCCCTGTATTTTTGTGTAAATTTTACCAAAGTACCATTCCAAACACAACAAAATCCATTTATTAGTATTTTACAAGTACATGCAGTCCCTGACTTACAAACGTCCAACTTATGAACAATCTGTACTTACGAGCTGCCATAAAGCCTATTAAATTAAAAATTTGAGCTACATACAATGTTTTGTAATAACAAATGGCACACTATTTTGCAAAGCACATCAAAACATTGCACATTGTCAGCGGTTCAGTGGTATTATGTTTAAGATGTTTTAGTATATCTGGAAGGTTTCTTATAGAAAGGTAAAATATATATGCTAGATATGCACCTTACACAACTGTTCTGACTTATGTACAAATCTGACTTAAAGACAGCCGTAGGAACGGAACTTGTTCATAACCTGGGGACTGCCTGTAGTTGAGTATTCATTCAGAATATTCAATTATTCCTTAGACTTAAATTTGGATTTCAGAGAATGTAATATGACTACAATATTTCTACAAGCCTGTGAAAACACTTGACCCTACTTCAAAGAAGATGTTTTAACTTCCTGTTTGATCTCTACTAATAATTGTTGGTATTCTTCAAAGCTTAATATGTCAAAAGTGTCTTCCTACTTAACACTATTATCAACTATTGGCTTTTTTCAGTTGTACTTATTCTAACACACTAAAAAAAATACATTTTGTTGTATTTAGAATGGTATTTTAACTCAGAAATAAACATTTACACAAAAATACAGGTGAGTGCAATACTTTTGGCCAGTGCTGTAGGTTTTTTTTTTTT
>VXCM01002053.1:17354-83216 GCA_014773175.1 Lucifuga dentata
TTCTAACTTTCAACAAAAAGTAACATAATGCTGTGATTTCTGTAGATAAGCAGGAAATTCACATGTTGCAGCAACAAAGGCCTCAAGAATATAAAGCAGGAAAAACTGACAGATTATACAAGATAACAGAACAGTGAAAATCAGAAACTTTACTTTGCACGAGTATACAATAGAATAACTGACTATTTCTGTTGTATTTTAATAGCTTACAAGTTATAGTACAGACTGAACAACTGTACAAAATAGAATAAAAAAAACTGTGCAATATAATAGCCTGAACACACTGTACAAAATAAAATAGAAAAATTGCACAATAAAAGCTGTGCAAATATAGCATCCTAACTATTTACAGCACGTATCACAGTATGATTTACAAAAATATTGCACATTAGAAAGAAGCAACTCAAGCAGCAGCAGCAGCAGCTCCCTGATGATTTTAGACAGTCTGATAGCAGAAGGGACAAAGGACCTGTGGTAGTCTCCTTACTACACTTTGTATTGACTTTGTACCAGCCCAACAAAATGATAATAATCTTATTATAAACATCTATTACTTGAACAATGCAACACTTTTTAAAGTACATTTATGCTAAACAACTAGTGTGCTAAATGTAAATTACTGTTGTGGTAAATGATGCTAAGCTAAAAGAGGTTCATGTCGTTGGCTAACATTTGTCCAGCTAATTAAATTAGCTAGCTGCTAGTTAGCTAGACAATGCCATAAACACTAGATAAAAATACTGCTGTACTTTTGCATTGAACTTTTTTTTTTTTTTTCTTTCTCCTCTTCCTATTTTGAGCCCCAGATGCGTTTGATCATTTCATTATTATCTTTGTTTTTACTTGGTAACTTTGCTCATTGTTATTACTTCTTCCAACTGCATGATGCAGTTTTATCTGCTCAGACTCCTCCCGCTGCTGCTGTTTCCCGTTATGTTTGGAAAATATGCGGGTCATTGTGTAATACTTCACTGCCTACTTCCTGCTTTACAGAGTATTTTCTGTGTAATACCCCGTGTTGTTCCAGAAATTATATTGAAACGGACAACACACCAAGTATAAATGCCTCGGTGTTCTGTGGAAGCGCGTGTGGCCAGTTACAGCCGCTCGCACTAGTTTAACCATAGTAGTAGTGCTGCTGTGTCTCAGGCTGGTCGGCAGGACGCCTCTTTTCAGGACAATATGAGCTCCAAACTGTGTCAGCTGTTTGTGTGTGTGTGTGTGATGCAGCATTGACTTACAGCATTAGTGAAATGAATCAATACCATTTTACCAGTGGACCAAGTGCAGGTTGCAGGAGTATAAAATAAATAGGCAAAAAAAAAAAATTCTTTCTCTTTGGCACCCCCTTTACCTGTAGGCACCCTAGGCAACCACCTGGGTTGCCTATGCCAAAAAACGGCCCTGAATGTATACATGCTACGCTGATGGTAGGAACCTGATCTAATTTGTGTACAGGTGTTAAACTGAGAGGAGGATTAGGGTAAATATTCTGGCTCTGACCCTCTTATGTCATTTGCAACTGACCGGGTCACCATAGCAACCATGTCTCGCTGTAACAGGTGCCTCAGTTACCTGTACTGAAGTTGTGCTCATGCTGCGTGTGTGAGCTGAGGGAGTGCCACATTAAACTAGCTTATCTGTAATATGATAGTAAAGATGATCATGGTGCAGGGATTAAGAAGACTTATGGAAATTGATCTGCAGTAAATCTGTCCTACTGCAGCGTTTCAGACAGCGGAGCTCTAAAGAGGAACATGTTCTATAGACACACAGCCATAAAGCCTCTTATTTTAGAATAAATATTGACATTTTATTACCTAATATTAAGTGTCACAACAAACACACATCAAGCTACAAACATGGCGCTTCCACCACGACTGAACTTCACACATATATTATAAAGAAATGTTTCCTCAACCTTTTAAATTGTATAAGCTCACATGTAAGAGAATAAATCTGATCAGAATCCATGTTCCTCCCACATTAATCCTGCTACTGTAGAACTCTTAGAAAAGAGGAAAATAATCAAGAGGGTTGAAAAACACACACACATGGTGTGTTCTTCACTTCCATGTATTAAGTCATAAATACATTATTTTAAGTGCAACTTTAACAATTACAAATTTGCTTTTTACCTTTTTAACCAAATCATAAGTTATACAACTGTCATTTGGTAATCCGCTTCTAGCAAACATGAAATATATAATAATAATTGTAACTATTTACATGAAATACACTTTCTACATTTGATTCTTACAAAACATATTTATCTCTGAAGGAACTATAAAAGGTGTGATATGCAACAGATACAGAACTATGTTCCACCTTAATAGAAATAAGAAATGTATGCTAATAAGGAAATATCTGAAACATGCAATATTTTCATATAACATTAGCTGGGCAAGTGGTTCTCACGATACAGGCCGTAACCATGTAGTCCTCACTAAGAGCTATGCTATGCTAATCGCTAACACTGAAACTGAACATAATTAAAATATAAATAAATATTCCTCCAATTGTATTTTGTCAATAAACCAAATAAAAAAATTCACAGTTAACACTCCTGTCATACTGTTTTCTGTTAGGAAATTACCTTAGAAACGGGAAAAAGAGGAGAGTGGAAACACACACACACACATACACACATGCTGTGTTCTTCTTCACTTCCATGTATTAAGCCTGGTTTATACTTGACGTTATACATGTATGTGCGTTGTGAGCAGAATTGGTTACATACTTGCATCCTTAGTTAACATGGATCCGGAGGGTTAAACACTTTAACGTGGCGATGTGAGGCGCCATGACTTGATTTGTCCTGGAAGACCTTCACTCACCTAAAACTGCTTCCCATTTTACAAAGCAACCCATGTAAACAACAATGGTGACAGCAGAGGAGTGCACAACTAAAATAGTTATATAGTATTTTACACTTTGAGGATGCTGGAGCGTGAACGTATTTACACTGGTGCTGCTAACAGCATGACAAACGTTCACAACACTGCCCCTGTGGTTTCTGTAGGTATTGCATCTTGCATAGGGTAGCATTAATTCTGGATGACATGCAAAAACAGTGCTTCAAACCAATGCTGGAAAGACATGGCCTATGTGACGTGACGTGACGTAGAAACCAGGCTTTAAGGAGGAAGTTCAGCACGATCCTCTCTGCAGGAGCTGCTTTGTTACATAAGACACTTTACTGTCATTGTAAGCATACAACAAAATTAAGTTTGGTGACTCAGACCAGCAATAATTAACAGGATAAAAAGTCAGATAAAAACTAGATAAAAATAAGATAAAAACAAGATATAACAACCAACAATAAGGGAAATAAGGTGCAGTAGTTACTGTGTAATAAATAAATATATAAACAGATAAAAGGCAGCAGTGGCTTTATAGTGCAAAAACAGCACAAGTAGATTATTGCACAACAGTGTAAGAGTCCATACTGCACATGATTAATCCTCAGCAGCTGTTGGCACGCACGTGTGTGTGTGTGTGTGTGTGTGTGTGTGTGCATGGAGGGGGTTGGGGGGGAGGGGGTGTTGATGGAGGCTACAGCTCTGGGGAAAAAAACTCTTCCTCAGTCTGCTGTTTTACAGTATGTTATATTTTGTTTGAAGATCTTAGATACACACAAAAAGAGCAGAAATCAGGAGGGGGTCGGATAATTTTTTCACAGGACTGTATCTGTGAAGAAGCCACAGAGCTAACAGCCTCATCCTGACACACCATCGCAGACAGGAAATACAAGGAAAGCCACAGAGAAGAAGACGTTTGGAAACCAAGGGTGAAGGAGAGAAATACTTGCGTTGAGAGTAATGTTCACTAAAGCTCTGGAGACACGAGGAAGACCAGATGACATGACACGTGAGCAGGTGAACCACGCTGAAGATGACACCAGGACACATGGAAACTCATCTCACAATAATATTACATGGACACATCCATGCAGACACACTTTGGTCATGGGGTGTTTTCACACCTACATGGTTTAATCTGGTTCAGTTAGACTGCGGTTCGTTTCATGCAGGTCTGAACTCAGCAATGACACCAAACCAGCACCGACAATGTTTTCAGCAGGCGTGTTAGTCCAGTCCCACAAACGCTGCAGCACTTTGTTTATGGTCTGAACATGAACCTTCTGAAATAACTACTGTTCAATCTATTGATGTACTGAAAGAAGCTCAGTACATCAATAGATTGAACCGCTGATTGATTAGCAACAGAGATGTGTGTGTGTGCGCACACGCTTCACGTTAAGTAAACTCCACCTTTGATGATCAAATCAAAAACATAAAGGTGGAAACACCTGTGTTGAGATGAACACGTGTTCAGGCTAGCGTGTGCTTGTATGTTGTCAGCATGTTGCTCCATTCTCCTGTTCAGCATGTGAAGGCAGCACGTGTTCTTCACATCATGTGAAGCAACATGTGGTTTTCCACACGTTGTCTTGAAGTCAGATTCAGCTTCTGCTGTCATAGTTTTCTTCTTCATGGATCAAATGATGCTATGACTAGGAAAGGATCCACATTCATCTTTGTTACTCTGATTTACTTTGACACCATAGACACTACTTCCTGTTTGGAGTTTCTTTCTCCACCCCCAGACATTTCTGACCAATGAGCACAGAGAGTGTTGTCACATGACTTTTGCTGATAGATTTTGGTTTGATTGGATGTTTTTCTGTGTGAAACTGAACCAAACCAACAATTTATTCTGTGATTCAGACCAGAACAAACGATCTGCAGATCTGAAAAGACACTTAGTTTGGTTGTTTAATTGAGCTTTGCTGATGTAACAGCAGATTTTGGTCTGATTTTCACTTTTTCAGATGTTTTAGGACTGATGGAGATAAAATCATTCAACCTATCATTCAGTCGGAGTATTTTACCACTGCTCCTCTATAAGATGTTTTTGATAGAATTTAATGTTTAGCTTTGTATTCCTGTCAGTTAAAGTGGATTCTATTGTTCTTAGCACATAGTAAAAGTCCTGCTTCTCGCTGCACGTGGTCCATGTTTGATTAGTGAACCTTCTGAAAACACACTTCTATACGAGATAATAAAGCACTTTTGATTTTCAGGGCATCCATTCCATAGTTTCTTTGTCCTTTATTCTCACATGACCTGGAAAACAATCCTATCTGCCATCAAGGATGTACCGAATCCCTCATTTCTGCTCTGAGTGACGAAGCTGCATTTCTTTAAAATGTCTGAGCTGCTCCTGTTTTCATCCCGTCACAGCAACACTTTGCCTTCATGTTTTCCTGACAGTAAGTTCATGTCCTACTTGGACAGTCTGTCTGCACTTTGATCTCTGCATTTAAAGGACCATACTAATGGTTCTGCAGGTTTGAGCCCAATAAATACTACCTGCATACACGCGAAGGAGAACAGATTTGCACGCTTTCTTGTTGAGTTGCACGTGTACGGCTGATATGTGGCGTGAATAAAGAACAGGTGGAGTTACACCTGAAATCTTTGTTTCTTTGGCTTTTATTTCTGAATGTGTAGCTGTATATTTATTATGTATTTATTATACTTATGTGCTGTTTACTATTAATGATGTTTTCTTATGTCTTTATTGTTGACTGTATACTGTTATGATTTGAATAATAAAAATTACTAGACTGTGACATATTCACATACACACATATATGTACCAAGAAATCATGCAGAATAACAATATAATAATAGTATAATAATAATAGTATTAATAATAATATTTGGCCACTGTCATTGATCAGGTGATTTTACTGCTGCGATGCCTGTGTTTTTAATGGTTATGTCTTGACCTCTATGCTGCTTTAGAAGCTTTTTTTCTGATTCTGCTGCAGAATTCTTAGTCAAGACAGAAGCTGCAAAGGCCAAACAATGAATAACTGCTCACAGGAAGTGATGCTAACCTTTACTCAGACCCACACAAATTGACCAAAAGAAGAGAGAGAAAAGAGCAGAGCGTTCCATCTGGATGAGTAACCTTTGTGCTGTGTGTGTGTGTGTGTGTGTGTGTGTGTGTNGTGTGTGTGTGTGTGGTGTGTGTGTGTGTGTGTGTGTGCATGCGCAGTTGTATTGCTGGATGGTTCTGTGTGAATTTGTACAAGCTGAATTAAAAGAATTGTGTGTTTGCGGGTTGAGCTACAGATTCAGTAGATCACATCAGTGTAGGAGCCTATTTTAGTGTGTGTGTGTGTGTGTGTGTGTGTGTGTGTGTGTGTGTAAAAACAGTAAGGGCTGTGGACACTGTGATTCTGTAACATTCCCTGTCACAGTAGTGTGGAGCTATCTTTGAGCTGTACAAGTGTGTTTGAGTGTGTGTGCGCCTGCATGTATGTGCGTGCCTGCATGCATGTGTGTGCATGCGTGTGTGTGTGTGCATGCACGTGTGTGCCTGAGTGCATGCATGTGTGTGTGTGTGTGTATGTGGGTGCACAGTGCGTCTGACATTTCCAACCAGCCTGTTTATGACTGCAGGCAACAGGCGGCCACACAGCGACATCACTTCCTGGGCCTTCATGGCCAGGGCCTCATTAGAGAGGAAAGGCTGAGACAGAGAGAGAGAGAGAGAAATGGAGAGAGAAAGATATGTATATATATATATACACACACACACAGTGACGTGTTCGCAGCAACGTGTCAACTTTTTTGCTTCAATAAATAAAATTATTTACAAACTGTATTTTATGTTTACTCAGGTTGCCTTTGTTTTATGTTAAATTTTGTTTGAAGATCTGAAACAGTTTACTATGAGATACATACAAAAATAGAAGAAATCAGGAGAAGGTAAATACTTTTTCACAGCTCAGTAGTTTGTCCTCCATTTCTGCTGACGAAGAGTCGTCATCATATTGATCATGTAAATCATTCATGTATGGATAAAATAGAAGAGCGTCACATTTTATTATGTATGAGTCAGAACAGGAAACTCTGGTCTCAGTCACTTCAGCAGAAATCTGATACGTATCTGATTTATTTCCACACATTCATGTGACCAAAACACATCAGAAAACATCTTTTTTCATTTACATCTTCATAATGTGTCTCTGATACCAGTCACATGGGAGCTAAAGATCCAATCAGGTTGCTTGTACGTGTCGTGTAAATGTAGCTTAAATGACAACATGACATCATTGCTGTTCGGAGCGTTTCTGACCTGTGACCTCCGCAGGCCTAAATGCAGTTTAACAGATTTAGACTGAAGGTGACCGTCAGTGTTCTGTGCTGAAATTTACCATTTCAGGTTGATATTTTTTTTTTTTAGTTTTCATGGCTAAATTATGTTTCTTCAGTGTTAATGTCTGATTTTATTCTACAACAGCAGCAATAAAAATATCAGTGATCACATGACACACTGCTGACCAATACTGACCCAGTTTACCATCACATTCATGTATGCTCTCTCTCTCTCTCTCTCTCTCTCTCTCTCTCTCTCTCTCTCACACACACACACACATATGCTCTCTGCTCTCTCATTCCCTCTCTCTCCATCTTCCTCAGCAAAACCTTTTGATACTTCACTCTCTCATTTTCTCTCCATCTTTATTTTATGATCTATCTGAACATGTCAGAGCTCTCTGACTTCTTCTCCTCCATGTTTGCTTCTGTCTCACCACCTCCCACACCCCCCCTTTCTCAGCTTGTCATCCTCCTATCACACTCTTCCTCCTCCTCTCTCTGCCCCTCCTCCCCCTCACTCAAGTGCTGTGCTTTCTTTGCTTTTGTTTTTAGTTTCTCTGTTTTTATCTTTCGCTCTCTGGGGTGCTAATAATGTTCCTGTGCTAATAAAAGAAGCTGCTTAAACATTCACATCAGGACCGCACACACACACACACACACACACACACACACACACACGGAGATCAGTCTTTTACCTGAGGAAGAAAGCATGTCTCCTCACCCCTCCTCCTCCTCTCATCCTGCCAGGCTTCATCTCTTTTCTTAATGTTTTCTTCCCCATTTACCAGAAGGTGCTGTTACAAAAAAGACCGTACCAAACACGATTTTGTCAAACTATCATTTTGTACATTTATTTGCATTTAAAATGCTTAAATTTTGTCATTTGCGCAGAGGTAAAGGAAGCTACTGTGCACATGCTTCCTATAATATCCAGACGTCACGCGGTTTTTGTAAAGTTGCTTTCATTTCTCTGTCAGCTGCTGCCAGGAAACCCAAAAAGCATCAGGCAGAGACCTCAGCCCATCAGTAACCAGCTTGGATTTCCACGTTCTCTTTTTCCATACCGACTTTTGCTGCAGTACTTGAACAGTCTCAGGCTCATGTGGAGCGTGAGATGGCATGTTGGTGCGTCTGCAGTCATGCGGACGCTGTATGTTGCTGTCATGGTGAAGAGAGAACTGATCGATCTGTGGGTGAAGCAGAAAGAATGAGATTCCAGAATAAGCAGCTGGAATGAGTTTCCTCCACAGGATGTCAGGACATCAGGATGGAGCTCAGAGGGGAGACCCTACTCCTTCCTGTTGAAAGCAGCCAGCTGAGGTGGTTGGGGCATGTAATCGGGACATCTCCTGGTGCCTCCCTGAGGACGTATTCCAGCCACAGGGCAGACCCAGAATATGCTGGAGGGATTCCTGTATATATCCCATCTGGCCTGGGAATGTCTTGGGATCCAGGAAATGCTGGAGGACATGGCTAAGGAGAGGGGCAGCTTTGCTTAGCATGCTGTCCCCGTGACCCGGAGCCGGAAACTGGTAGATAAATGGATGGACGTATGTGGTCAGAACACTAACACACAGAAATTCCCTGTGTGCTGTTTGGAAGTTAGTTTTATTAGCACACAGTCACAATGGTTAACGACTCTAAAAGTAGATGTGGTGGATTATCTGATTTAAGCGAGTTTCTCTGCTCTTGTCATTTTCATTTCATATTCAAATGAAAACAGACCAATAACAGCAGCATACAGGATTTGGAGCAGAAAGTTCTTCAACATGAAAACATGAATATAAACATTTCAACTGTCTGTGAAGCTTCATCTCAGCCATCAGCTGTCAAGGTGAGTCACTGGACTGGAAAACATAGTTTAAAGACGTTTCATCCAAAAGGTTTCTTCACTTCACTGCTGGTCTTTCTGGAGCAGAAAGACCAGCATTTATTTCCACAAACACAGACACGCCCACGCCTAAGCACATGCCTGCTACCCTCTAACCCTAACCCGCTCCATTCTCCTGTTCAGCGTGTGAAGGCAGCACGTGTTCTTCACATCATGTGAAGCAGCATGTGGTTTTCCACACGTTGTCTTGAAGTCATATTCAGCTTGTGCTGTCATAGTTTTCTTCTTCATGGATCAAATGATGCTATGACTAGGAAAGGATCCACATTCATCTTTGTTACTCTGATTTACTTTGACACCATAGAAACTACTTCCTGTTTGGAGTTTCTTTCTCCGCCCCCAGACATTTCTGACCAATGAGCAGAGATAGTGCTGTCATATGACTTTAGCTGATATATTCTGGTTTGATTAGACATTTTCCTGTGTGAAACTGAACCAAACCAACAATTTAGTCTCTGATTCAGACCAGAGCAAACAATCTACAGATCTGAAAACAGCCTGATTGACCTAAAGGAACTTGTTTGTAAAAATCCATTTTACACAAAGCAGCTGATTTTTTCATTTATTATTTCCAGTCACTACTCAGTTAATTTATTAATTTGTTGGTTAATTTTCGGTCTTTTGTTTTTATTATTATTATGATTCATTATAAATTTTTATTCAAATTATTTGTTGACACTTCAGGGTAATTTTTGATTTGTGCATTTGGAGCAGAGCACACCGTGATAGGACCACAGTTCAGGTCTAATCCTTTTTTTTTTTTGTTTGTTTTATTAATTATGGATTATTATATATTCACTCTTGGGTAACAGTTTAATGACAGAAATCCTTCGGCGCGCTGAGATAATCTACAGCCGCCAGTCCTGCAGGCAAATGTGTTCGGGCAGCGATACAAATTAACATGTGTTTGTTTGTGCACAACAAGAAATATGAACGGCGCCTCATTTCATTTTTGAAGCTGACAGGGTAATTTGATTTGTAGCAAGAGGAGGAGAAGGAGGGAGGAGGAGGGAGGGAGGGATGTGAGAGGAAATAAGAAAGGAGAGGCATTTGATGGAGAAGAAAGAAGAGATGTAGAGATGCTGTGTAGAGAAATAAAGAAATGGATGGATTGATGATGATTGATGGATTGATGATGGATGGATGTATGGATGATGAATTGATGATGGATGTATGGATGATAGATGGATGGATGATGGATTAATGATGGAATGATGAATGGATGATGGATGGATGGATTGATGATGGATGGATGATGGATTACACAAACACAGATATACACGTAATATATTTTTAATAATAAT
The DNA here is from genome assembly GCA_014773175.1 of Lucifuga dentata. Lineage (NCBI taxonomy): Eukaryota > Metazoa > Chordata > Actinopteri > Ophidiiformes > Bythitidae > Lucifuga > Lucifuga dentata. The sequence goes on from VXCM01002053.1 coordinate 27,728, forward strand.
ATATTTTATTTATAGGGTACTTTTCTAGAACTCAAAGACGCTTTACAAGAAATAAGACATTAAAAAGTAACAACAAAACAATTACAGGAGTTGTCACCAAAGGGGAAAGATGGAGAAAGATGGGGAAAGACAATGAACTAATAGGCTAAAAACACAAAGTAAGGACAGAATTAATTTTCAAAAGTTAATTTTAAGATGAGTTTTTAGTGATTTAGTGAACATGGACAGAGACGAGGAGTCACGCAGGAGTTTCTGAGAGACGTCCAGAGGGAGGGGCAGCAACGGAGAACGCCCAGACTCCCCAGGTTTTGTTCTGGTCCTGTATGGAGGGGACAAGAGGTTGCTGTCAGCAGGGAGGAGCTGGGAGTGAGGGAGGAGGAGGAGGGAGGGGCTGGGTGTGTGAGGAGGGTCCACATATCCAAAAAGAGAGAGAAGTGAATTAGCAGGATGCATTATGGGAAATGACAATTAGCAAAAGTCATGTGAGAATGGAAAAAGCCTGACAGATAAATTCTGAGCCTATTCATCTGGATGGGGTCACCACACCTACATACAAACACACACATACACATCTACACACGAACACATACACACACCTACACACATACACACACACACACACACACACACAGCTACACATAAACACGTACACACACCTACACACAAACACACACACATATACATCTACACACACACATACACACCGCATACACATAAACACAAAAATATACACACACACACACACACCTATACATACACATCTACACATACACAAAATATGCATACACATCTATACATACACAGCTACACACAAACACATACAAATGTCTATATGTACACATCTACACAAAAACACACAAACACAAATGCATGTCTTTCTCTCTCTCAGCTCGTTTCTGCACTGCAGCTAAATTGAATCAATTAAAAAGCTTCTGTAGAAGCTTCCAGAAGATTAAGCTTTGATCAAACCACACAAAGAAATAAATAAAGGCTGAAAAGGAATTAACTCAATTAAAGAGTCACACCCCCCCCCCCCCCCNCCAGGGACGTGTGTGTGTGTGTATATATATGCATGTGTTTTGTGTGACTCCCTGGATACCTGCTGCAGGTAATGACACTTTTAGCATGGAAATGACAGCAAAGAGTGGGTGAGGGCATGGAATAGTCTTACATGGCGTGAGATGGGCCCCGTTGTACACGGTGTGAGAGGGGCCTCGTCGCACAGGGGCCCCATCATATGTGGTGTGAGAGGGGCCTTTTTGTAACATAAATGCTGGTGGTCAAACCTGATGTACAGCATGTGTGATGGTTTATGAGAAGCAATAAAACACATCATGAAGCATAATGTTTTTATAAGCATAAAGTTTTTATAAGCCATCATTCATTATGAGGGCATTAGAATCCTTTGGAAGTGCCCTTTAAATGGACCAAAGAACTGGAGGAGGTTTTAAACATGCCATTACTTTTCTCTCTGGAGTTTAACCTTTGTTTTATGGTTTATGAGCCTTTAAACTGATTAGACGTCATAAGAACATCTGTTAGATTCACACATGAGAATGCTTGCTAATGTTTTATATGAATAAAATCAGAATTCCTGATATGTGATGTGATGTGCTGTGACTTCATCATCTTGTTATGTTTTGTTAGTTATATTACATTGGTTACATTACGTTTTGTTACGTTAGGTTTTGTTACGTTTCGTTAGGTTAGGTTTCATTGGGTTAGGTTTCATTACGTTATGTTTTGTTACATTTCATTAGTTTAGGTTTTGTTACGTTAGGTTTTGTTACATTTCATTAGTTTAGGTTTCGTTACGTTAGGTTTTGTTACATTTCATTAGTTTAGGTTTCATTACGTTAGGTTTTGTTACATTTCATTAGTTTAGGTTTCGTTACGTTAGGTTTTGTTACATTTTGTTAAGGTAGGTTTTGTTACGTTAGATTTCGTTTGGTTAGGTTTTGTTACGTTAGGTTTTGTTACATTTTGTTACGTTAGGTTTTGTTACATTTTGTTACTTTAGGTTTTGTTATGTTTCGTTAGATTTAGATTTTGTTAGGTTAGATTTCATTACATTTTGTTAGGTTAGGTTACATTTCGTTAGAGTATTTCATTACATTAGGTTATCTTACATTTCGTTAAGTTAGGTTTTGTTATGTTTCATTAGGTTACATTAAGTTACGTTTCGTTAGGTTTTGTTTCATTAGGTTTCATTATGTTAGGTTTCATTAGGTTATGTTATGTTAGGTTTTGTTTCATTAGGTTACGTGACATGACATTACATTGCATTTGGTTTTGTTACTTTCGTTAGGTTAGGTTATTGAGAGCAAGTACTCTGTTATCCATATCCGTCCAACCAATTAAATTATCCATATTTGTACTCGGATTAGATCATTACTCTGGTTTTCTTACTTTTTTTAAATGAACTGATGATGAAGACAGCTGAGCATCAGGTTACAGTTGGCTGACCATGATGTGCTGTATGTCTTGTGATTTCAGGTGAATGACAACATCTAAATGTGCACAAAATTGCATTAGTACAGTGGGTGTATACGAATCGCTAGCTAACTGGCTAGTTGGTCTAGGAGTAGAAGAAACTAGTAGAAATGTGTGTTTGAATCAGTATCTTGAGTGTGAATGTCCACAGTCAATGAATGTGTGTTTGTTTAGCTGAGGACTGAGAATAATGTTGAGCTGAATCTGAGAATAGCAACTATAGCTAATAGATGCTACTATGCTAGTGTGGACAGAGTGGCTGTGAGTCGTGTGGAGCAGCAGCAGCAGCTCTGTGTAGAGAGGAGCTCTGTGATTGGCTGCCTGGACGATTACACAACCATGTGACAGTGCTAGTAAGCGCTACCCAATCAGATATTTTTTCCTTCAGTGAGTACGAGTAGTGACACATTTTATTCGGATGGGTACTTGTACTCATAAAAAGTGCATTATCTATAACGGATACTCGTATCATCTGAGTACTTGGCTCATCCCTGTAAGGTTATGTTAGGCTAGAGTAGGTTATGTTAGGTTGCATTATGTTAGGTTACACTTCATTAGGCTATTTCATTAGGTTAGGTTTTGTTTTGTTAGATTACGTGACATTAGGTTGTATCTGAGGCAGATTTAGCGTGTCTGTTATATTTAGCGTAGCTTTAAGAGGCTCTATAGAATAAGAACTCTTCTTTTACTGCAGCAAATTATTAAATGTTGCTTGCCTTGTTTCAAAGAAAAATAAGCCTCATTATCTACAGCCAAAAGTAATTTTTTTTTTTGTTTTTTTAATTGTGGAGATCAAAGAAAATAAATGAAATATGAAAAAGTTCTGTCCCTGCTGATCTGCATTTTTTTTTAAATCTGTGAGACATAATTAATTGTTAACCTACAAAAGTAAAAGCTTTGTACTGAACATGCAGGTTTGTAAGAATAGAAAATGATCAGCTGCTTTCTGAGAGAATCTATTCATTTTATTGTGTTCATCAAACCTACCTACCTGCCTTCTGTACAGTTTAGTCATAAATGTGACTGTCCTCCAGTCTCTGTTTAAAATAGAAATAAGATAATTTTAGCTTTTGCTTATTAAAAGCAGATGAATAAATAAGTAAATGAGTAATTTCTGTACTTGTTTATTAGTGCTTTAAAAGGATAAAGTAACAGATGGGATGACTTTTGGAGTTGCTGTCATACTGGATTTTTTACGGTGAGTAATACGAGTTGAGAATACGACTGGAAGAGTGGGAACGTTATGATCATGCTCACACACAAGCACACACACACACACACAGCATCATGTTCTGATGCTGCACCGTGGCAACTCTGGCCATTCCAAACTGCCTAAAAGTTAGGGAAGCCAGCTTTTCACTGAAGGGTCGCTGGTTCAATCCCTGGACCTGCAGGATAAATCTGGGTTGGGGTTGGGGGTGGGGCAGGGCGGGGGGTGAATGAGCNCCTGGACCTGCAGGATAAATCTGGGTTGGGGTTGGGGGTGGGGCAGGGCGGGGGGTGAATGAGCAGCATCTGCCCCTCCCTCATTGTCATTCAGGTGCTCTTAGCAAAGTACTATGGCCATTGGTCCAGTGGAGCTGCTCAATGGTTGTACTGGGTAACTTCTAGGTGTGTGTTTGTGTGAGAGTGTGTGAGCAGGATGTTTCTGCAAAGGTTAAAAAACACAAAGTATGAAACAACATGGAAACTTTTGTTCTGTTTGCTCTGTGGGACCAAACAAAAGCTTTAACATTTTAACATTTATGAGCTATTTAACTTTTCAAAACAGCTCCTGCATTTCCAATTTTATAAGTTTAACCTGTTACTTTGTCTGCATGCTGACTGGCTTAAAGAAAATGCTTCATGTTGAAATGACGACTGAACTCGTGGCTGAAGAACCTCACCTGACTTTCTGAGAAGGAATTCTGAGTTGAGACAGCGTTTTCTTTGACTTTTCCCAATCAGAAATCACAAAGTCCAAGTTCTGAATTGTAGTTGAGCACAGCACAAGCCAACTGATTCTGTTACATGATTTACACAAGGACAGTGAATGTCTCATCAACAGAGTGGATGACAAAGCTGTCAGTAATTTGTCCAATCACAGCATTTATTCCTGGGAAGAGAGCTTTAGTTGGCAGGTAATAAAGGAGGACGGGACATTTCTGCTGGCTTTTTGTGTTTTCTCTGTGTACAGCGTGGGATGCAGCCACTGCTGGCCCATTTTGACTTTATAGAATAAAGTCAAGACATAGCAAATAAATGAGAATAAAGTCATCTCTCTTCTTTCACTTTTGAGATGCTAAAATATTAATTTCTAAAAATCTGTGATACTTTGTCAGCAATAATTTGTTATTTTTAGCACTTCCTAGCTAAACCACCGAAAAATGATCACTACATCCTGTTTTCTTTCCTTTTTTATAAACAAAACAGCAAAGTGTCCAATGTTCTTGTTTTTTGATAAAAACACATTTATGCAAACAGTTTGTGCCTGACAAATAATTATTAAAAGCATCAATATAATCACAAAGTTGGAGCTGATTATGTCAGCAGTTTTCATTTAGTATCACCAGATTGACTCACCTGTTCCCTCACCTGTTCCCTCTGCAGGTTTCCTGAGTACAGGTGACCAGGCAGCCAAAGGGAATTATGGGTTGTTGGACCTGATCCAGGCTCTGCGTTGGACCAGCGAGAACATTGCAGCATTCGGCGGCGACCCGCTACGTATCACCGTGTTTGGCTCAGGCGCTGGAGCTTCTTGTGTCAACCTCCTCACACTGTCTCATTACTCTGAGGGCAACCGCTGGAGCAACTCCACCAAAGGTAAGACACCAGTCAGCATGCGCGTGTGTGTGCATGCATGTGCATGTATAAATGCAAGTGGCTGTCCACTGCAAAAAACTAAAAAAAAACCTTTCTGTGTAAGGAAAAAAATAAAGGAGTATACTGGTAGTTTTGCATGTTTGAGCCCAATAAATATACCCAGCATACACATTAGATTAGGTAGCCATTTCCCAAAACAGCCTACTGGAGTGCTAAATATTAGAATTGTTTTTCCTATTTTCCAGACTGTCATTGGTTTTAGTTCATTCCAGTACGACATAAAAATAAACTTGTAGAGACTTGAAACATGCTTCAGATAAATAATCTATCACAGCAAATAAAATGTCTTAAAAATTTTCATCAGTTGCTTAATTTTAACTTTCAACATCTATTCAACATGTAGCTAAAGAAAATGTATGTCTCTGCCAGGGAAATTAGTCCCAGGAGAAGAAAACTTTCACAGAGAAATTAAGAATGACCGTGCCTTCTACAATCATGTGTACATGTTAGCATGTGAAATGTTGAATTTTAAGGTGGGTGTATCACCTGAACATTTGATTTTGAAAGACTAGGGGATTTGGCAAAACAACAGGAAAACTAAAATATGATTTTTTTTTTTTTTTGGAAGATGAGTGTCAATAATATAAAGCATGTGTGGGAGGTATATATTGGGCTCAAACATGCAAAATCATCGGTATGCTTCTTTAAGAAACCTCGAGAGAGACAATTCAGAGAGAGAGAGATTTGCTCAGAGGAGCTGAGACGAAATGTTACTACACCGTCCAGTCTGTCAAATGATTATTTATGTGACAAATACAAGACAAAGTTATAAAAATTAAAAACTGTCTTTCCTTTTTCCTGCAGGCCTTTTTCAGCGGGCCATCGCCCAGAGCGGCACGGCTCTGTCCAGCTGGGCGGTCAGTTTCCAACCAGCCAAGTACACGCGGATGCTGGCCCGTAAGGTGGGCTGTAACCTGGAGGACACAGTAGAACTTGTGGCATGTCTTCAGAAAAAACACTACAAGGAGCTGGTGGATCAGGACATCCAACCCGCACGCTACCACATCGCCTTCGGTCCTGTTATCGATGGGGATGTTATACCTGATGACCCTCAGATACTCATGGAGCAAGGTACAATACAAAACGTAATGTATCTGTAAGGTACGTTATGTTTTCTGCAACAGTACCTGTATGTGCATGTATGTATTCTATGCTAATTTCTGTAAAAAAAAAAAAAAAAAAAAAAGAGAGAGAAAAAATACAAAGAAAATGCAAAAGAAATGTCATTTACAGAAATGTCTTTCAAACTAAAAGGTCAGAACTAAATTAGAAGCTACTGTTCCTAAAACTATCCAGGCTAGTAATTGCATGGTTCCTTCTCAGAGTTCTTTGCTCCCACTGGTTCCAGTAGCATGAAAATTACAGAAATCAGAACAAATGACATCTACATGATGATGTCTGCATCATTTTCACAACACAAACACACATACCTTCCAGTATAGATTCCTCTTCTTGAGGGCTTGTATTTCCAACAAAGACCACAAAGTCTCTCAATGTTAACTTCTCTGACCAAAATGGTTTTGGGTTTCCTGTTGTAAAAGCAAAGTTTCTCCTTTCCTGTAAACGTTCCTGTGTAAAAGACTGGAATCTTGCAGAAAAAAAATTCCAAAACACTGTACAGCCACCTTTAACACCTTTAGCAAGTTCCCAGCAGATCAGTGGAGCCATTTTAGCTCAGAGCTGCTGCAGCACAACAGGAAGTTCACATCTCCAGCTCAGCTTCTAATCATAATCAACTATCTGTGCTGTTCCTCCTTCAGGTGAGTTCCTGAACTATGACATCATGCTGGGTGTCAACCAGGGCGAGGGCCTGAAGTTTGTGGAGCTGATTGTGGACAACGAAAATGGTGTCCAGGCTAACGACTTTGACTACGCCGTGTCCAGCTTCGTGGATGACCTCTATGGATACCCAGAGGGTAAAGACATCCTCAGAGAGACCATCAAGTTCATGTACACTGACTGGGCAGACCGGCACAATCCAGAGACCCGCCGCAAGACGCTGCTGGCACTCTTCACAGATCACCAGTGGGTAGCGCCAGCTGTTGCTACAGCTGATCTGCACTCCAGCTTTGGATCTCCTACCTACTTCTACGCCTTCTACCACCACTGTCAGACAGAACAGGTGGGTGCCGTGGGTCTGTGGGCAACATGTGAGGGTATATCTGCTGTATGTATTATTAATGTGATAAGAGAAACAACGTGTGATGAGCTGCTGCTCACATTGTTTAGTGAGTAAACAAGGTGAGAAGGGTAAACCAAAAAAACAAAAAAGGGCATAATCATTTGATTAGATTAAACTTTATTGTCATTGCACAGAGTACAGTACTGAGACAACGAAATGTAGTTTAGCATCTAACCAGAAATGCAAAAAGCAGTAAAGTTTACAGTAATGCACAGAGTAATTTGTACATGTACGGAGATATATAAATGGCAGTGAGGGGTGAATACACTAAGATATATATATATATAGCATATGCAACAGCTTAATATGAATATGAATAATCATTTGAATGAGATGTTTAAAAATATTAATTAGTCATTATTATACACCGATCAGCCACAACATTAAAGCAGCAGCCCAATATCGTGTATAGGTCCCCCTTGTGCCGCCAAATCAGCTCTGACATGGAGACATGGACTCCTCAGACCTCTGAAGGTGTCCTGTGTATCTGGCACCAAGACGTTAGCAGCAGATCCTTTAAGTCCTGGAAGTTGTGAGGCGGGGCCTCCATGGATCAGACTTCTTTTTCCAGCACATCCCACAGATGCTGGATTGGATTGAGATTTGGGGAATTTGGAGGCCAAGTCATGTTCCTCAAACCGTTCCTGAACAATGTTTGCCGTGTAGCAGGACATTTTATCCTGCTGAAAGAGGCCATGACATCAGGGAATACTGCATGAAGGCTGGACCTGGTCTGCAGCCATGTTTAGGTGCTACATGTCAAAGTAACATCACATGAATCAGGACCAAAGGTTTCCCAGCAGAACATCATCAGATCATCACCCTGCCTCCGCCAGCTCACCTTCTTCCCATAATGCATCTTGGTGCATCTCTTCTCCAGGTAAACCACACACACAACCTGGCCGTCCACATGATGTCAAAGAAAACCTGATTCATCAGACCAGGACACCTTCTTCCATCGCTCCATGGTCCAGTTTTGACGCTCACGTGTCCACTGTAGGAGCTTTGGATGGTGGACAGGAGTCAGCATGGTGCTCTGGGCGGTCTGCAGCTATGCAGCTCCATATGCAGCACGCCACCATGCTGTGTGTTCTGACACCTTCTATCATAGCAGCAGCCATTTTTTCTGCTGTTTGTGCTGCAGCAGCTCTTCTGTAGAATCAGACCAGACGGATCAGCCTTCACTCCCATGCACATAATAAGATAATGCACAATAAGCCTTGGGCACCCATGACCCTGTTGCTGGTTCACTGGACTGGTGACTTCCTTGGACCACTTTTGGTAGGTATGACCTGCATACTGGGAACGCCCCACAAAACCTGCTGTTTTGGAGATGCTCTGACCCAGTCATCTAGCCAACACATTGCTCAGATCGTTACACTGCCCATTTTTCCTGATTCCAACACAGTAACTTTGACTTGCTGCCTCATATATCCCACTCCTTGATGTTATTCACTTCACCTGTCAGAGATTTTAATGTAGTGGCTGATCGGTGTATTTATTATCATATTTATTATCACAAAGGAATGATGTTCTTCAACACATCATCAAAAATGTTCCTGGGATACTCTGCATCATGTCCCCCCATCCTGAGGCCTTTTTGGCAGCCTTCATGATGTTGAGGATGGCTTTCCTCCTCCCTGAAGATGGATTGCCCATTCTCAGAAGTATACACCTTCACCTTTCAGCCATTTTCTGGTAGTCGCTGACCACATCATCGTACTTGATCTTCTTCCTCTTGACGATCTTCTTCTAGATCAACTTGGTTGACTCATAGATCAGGAGGATATCTGATCTCAAAGTCATTTTGACAATGTACTAAAGAACCTTTAGTTGTTTCTCCAAGTCCACATAACATATTATTTTTGTGGTGGTTTTTGAAATATTATAATGCAATGATAGGTTTTCATTCTTTAGTTTAGAATTTTGAATTTGTCTCAAATTCAGCTCAAAGCCATCGGCCTTCTGCCATCATCACCCCATTATTTTGCATATTACCCCTCTTGGTAATAGACTGAATAATGGGCCAGATATGGCAGGGAAAATATTAAAATCTTATTTCATTTCCCCTTTTTCTCTCTTGGAAAATGAATATATTTCTGAGGATTGAGGATCTGTCTGTGTCTACATGTTTCCTCACAATATCCACTGTGAGTCAGCAGCAGAAGTAATGTATTTGAATGTCCTGTATCTGTCTCATGAAAGTAATAATTCTGCTGAAACTGGATTTGTGTGGTGCTGTTCAGGTGCCGCCATGGGCAGATGCCGCACACGGAGATGAGATCCCATACGTGTTTGGCCTGCCGATGATCGGACCCACAGAGCTGTTTCCCTGCAACTTCTCCAAGAACGACGTGATGCTGAGCGCCGTGGTCATGACCTACTGGACCAACTTTGCCAAGACAGGGTACAGTAACACGTGATATCTTCCTAAAATAATATCACGGTATCTGAAGGTATTGTTTTGTGATAACGATATTCAAGATGATATGAACAATGCAACACTGGATTGCACAAGTAAACAAAAACAACACGAGTAAAAATGAATCAGTGTAACAATAGAAACAGTAGAGTTTTTCCCTTCAGTAAAGTAGAAATAACTAAAATCCTGTAATATTTTAGCTTGTAAACAGTAATTCAGATTAACTTGAGCTGCTCCTCTTCAGTCATTATCAAACATAAATAATATCAGCAAATAAAATGAGCTTGAATTTTAAGGTCACATGAAACAAAACAAGTGAAACCATCAAACCAAAATGTAAATTAAAAAAAATTAAAACTTCAAGATAAAATGAGCTTCAAATTTTAGTGCAAATGTAAACAGAAACAAAATGGGCAAAAATGAAATGAGTATGTGTAAAACATGTCACACATGCACGCACACACACACACACACACACAGTACAGTGTGACAAAGAGCTCAGCTGAAGTTAGCGTAGCGGCTAACACTGTTCATACATCAGCAGAGTGTCTCTGAAAGATATTTCTTGTCAGGATCTTGTCTTGTGTTGAGCTTTTTTTTTTTTNCTTTTTTTAAAAAAAAAAAAAACATTCTGTTAAAGGTTTTTTTTTTCACTATCTGGACTGAAGTCATATCTTTAGAAAGACAAAAAGTCATCACTTCACTAATTGCAGTCCACTGTTAGCTTGTTCTGCCACAGAAGTACAGCTAGCTAACGCTCCAGCTATGCTAGACTGAGTCAGCATCACTTCCTGTTTGTTTTGCGTCTCAAGTCAGCTGATTGGCTCTCCTGCTCATGTGACTTGTGACTTTCACCAGGTGTTTCTGCTTCAGGTGGAGAAACTAATTTGTTGTATTTCCATAACAGAGGAAATAATCATCAGACGCTGAGCTGCTACTTTCAGACATGATTAGTTTCTTCTTCCTGTATGTTATGTAAATGCTTCATTGCATCACCACACTGCAATAACATCAATACCATGATATGATATATTTTCATCACATTAAAACATTGTCTAGTATTGACATGAACAATATAATATAATATGTACTGATGGACCAGGACAGTCCATCAGTATTAGTGAACTCAAACCAGAAAATGTATGTCTGAAGTAGCTCAAACCTTCAACACATGAAGAAGAATCCTCACAGCAAACCAGACAAACAACTGCTGTCTGCAAAAGTTTACAACAAATCATTAAAACACTTTAGTTCCTGTTTGCAATGTCAATTGGAGACTATTCTGCCCTCCCGAAATGTCCTAACTTAGCTTTGGCAGATAGCTAACAGTCTTCCAAATGAGAGATGAAGGCCGTCGTCAAGTTCAGGTTTTTATTAACGTCTCACATGAAAATATTTGTAAAACTATAAACCACAAAAAATATGCGCACTGATTCAAACCTTCTTAAATAAACACACTGATTCAAACATTCTTAACACAGATACAACCACTCAAAATGAAAACACCACTAACCTCAACATTGTTAGCAAGACTGTTATGCTATAAGCCAAACGTGTTTAACTTGCTCACTTGATGCTAACACACAGTGGAATTTCCCATAGTCAGGCTAACAGAAATTAGCATCAAGATTGTGATGCCTCCATTATGTCAACTCAGATTACACTGCTTCAACTTAAACTCAAATTTAAACTAAACTAAACTAAAATCTCAAAACTCAAACTTAGAATAAACCAAAAACACATGGTGGTGGCAAAGCACCACCAAAGTGGACAGCACAGGAGACAAAATGCAAAAACTATAAAAGTTTGTAATGTTTCATAATGTTTCATCAAACTGCCCAGAGAGGCAGCTGTGGTGTTTTGGTGTCTACTATTTTTGTTTGTTTTCTTTGCTGAACCGGCACTTAGCAACAATACTCTTATAAGTTATGATCGCATTCAACTTTTATTTTTATGAGACTTTCACTCAGGTTGGACTTATCACAACATTTAAGCATTATCCCTGAGGAATTACTACAGAGCACATCTCAGAGTGGATACCAGCCATAGAGAGGGGGAGGGGAGGCAGCTTACTCACACGGCTCCAGAGACGAACTTTTAAACCAGCTTATTCCTCTCCAATGTTCGCTCACTTTGTAACAAGCTGGACGAACTGCAACTTTCGGTGAGATCTGTTAAGGATTTTTTAACATCTGCCTTCTGCTTCTCTGGCTTCTCCGTTTTCAGAGCAGACCGCGACCCTGCGCTCTGCCACAAATCAAAAGGTGGAGGAGTGTGTTTTTATATCAATCAAAGATGGTGCAGTAACGTGACTGTTTTATCCAGCTCTTGTTCACCTGAGCTGGAAACTCTGATCGTCAACTGTCGGCCATGCTACTGCCCCAGGGAGTTTGCCTCCATCATACTGGTTGCTGTTTACATCCTGCCTTCAGCTAATGCCGTCTCTGCGCAGCAACAGCTGGCTGACTGTATTGTGGAGGTTGAACTTCAACATCCAGACTCTCCAGTGATTATCATGGTGATTTCAACCATGCTAAACTGAGTGTTGAATTCCCCAAATACAAACAGCTGATACAGTGTCCCACCAGAGAAGGCAAAACCCTGGATCACTGCTAAAGCACCATTAAGGACTCCTATACAGCCAGTACTTGTGCCCCACTTGGTAACTCCGACCATGCTCTCATCCACCTCATCCCTTCATACAGGGAGAAGCTAAAGGTGGCCATGAAGTAAGGTCAGTGAGAACACGGTCTACAGAAGCCATCGTGGATGACAGACTGGGACATTTTCAAATCTGCCAATAACACACTATGCAGATGCAGTAACTTCTTACATCAGCTTTTGTGAGGAGACCTGCATCCATACTAGGACTGTCTTCCACTACAACAACAATAAACCTGGTTTACTGCTGAACTGAGGTCACTGTGTTCCCTTAAAGAGGAGGTCCACAGGAGTGGGGACAGGGTCGCTTACAACAGGGCAAAGTATGATCTCAGTAAGGCAGTTAGATCAGCTCACTCAGAAGGTACTCTCTGAAAAACTGGAACAGGAGTTCACATCTAAAGACAGTTCCATTATTTGGAGCGGCCTTCACACCTTCACCATCACCAACTACAAACCCAAACTCCCACCCATAGCAGCAGATCCTTCTCTTCCACAGAAACTCAACACCTTTTACTCCAGATATGAAAAACAAAGGACTCCTAACCCCCAGACCTGTAAAAGCTCTCCCCCTCCCCACTCACCTCTGCCAGTTCTCACCACTGACCCCTCACCTCTGCCACTTCACACCTCTGAACTCANCCACTCACCTCTGCCAGTTCTCACCACTGACCCCTCACCTCTGCCACTTCACACCTCTGAACTCACCTCCCCCACCTCCACTCCATCCCCCATCACCTTCACTCAGCAGGCTTCAAGTCATCAGTCATCATCCCGGTCCCCAAAAAGCAGAAGATCTCCAGCCTGCATGACTACAGACCAGTTGCTCTAACTCCTGAAATGCTTTGAAATACTCATGCTACACCATCTCAGAACTGCCACCGATGACCAGTGGCCTCCAGGACCCCCTGCAGTTTGCTGACAGAGCTAATAGGTCTGTGGATGATGCCATCAATTTAGCTCTACATCCTGCAGAACATGGACAGCCCAAACAACTACGCTTGGGTTCTTCTCATGGACTTCAGCTCTGCTTTCAACACCATCATTCCTGAAGTGATTGTGGAAAAACTGGCAGAGCTCAACAGATCCACTTCCATCTGCCAGTGGATCTCCAGCTTCCTCACCAACCAGAAGTAATATGTCAAGGTGGGCAGCCTTCTCTCTGATCCTCTCTTCCTCAGCATCGTCACCCCCCAAGGATGTGTGCTTTCTCCTCTTCTCTTCGCTCTCTACACCAACGACTGCACCTCCAACTGTCCACCAGTCAGACTCTTCAAGTTTGCTGATGACACCACCGTGGTTGGTGTCATCAGAGACTCATCAGAGAGGAGGTCAGCCATCTGGTGTCATGGTGCGATGACCACAACCTGGAGCTCAACATTACAAAAACCCAAGAGTAGGGGTGCAACAAATAATCGACGTAGTCAACAAAAATGGATGACCAAACTAGTTGCCAATGAATTTGCCAACAACTAGTTGCCAACAATTAGTTGATGACATCATCTATGACAGTAGTGACACCACTTACTGGAGTGAAGTGAAGCGTTATGGCAACACGTTCACGACCAAAAACTTCCAAAGTATGGCAGCATTTCACTCTTAACTCTGCCAAAAAGGTTGTAAACTGCAACATTTGCAAAGCTGAGCTTTCCTGGCATGGGATCACATTAGTTATGCTGCAGCATCTGAAGAGGAGGCAGGTTGGCTCTCTGGATGACTCTTCTAGGTAAGCTAGTTAGCTAGCTACATTAGCTAACGTTAGTTAGCTACATTAGCTTAATGTTAAAAGCCATGTTACTTCACTTTATGAGCTGTAACGTTTTCTATACATTTTCTCTTGATCAATGAATTTTAATGGCATTGAGAGCAGAAAATAATTATTATTCATAATGAAATGCTGTTCCAAGTGTGCCCAAACTTTAAATCTTAAACGTGGCATTGTTCATGGTGACATTCATGGCTGGAGAATGTGTTGATGCCGAGAACACTGGAGAATTTTATACTTATTCAATAGCAAAAAATCTAGAACTCCCTCTTGTTTACTTTTTAAAATTTAGATGGATGTTTGATTTATTTGATAAAGGGAAAACTGTTGTAGTTTTGTGATATTTTATTGCTGCTACTTTACGTTTCCTTGGTTTTAAATTTTGGCAGAAAAAATGTATATTGTAGTTTTTATTTATCTTTTGTATCAGCAGTGATCACAGACTTGATAAAATGGTGGATGTTACAGTTAAACGCTATGGAACATGACAGGACCTGAATTCAGTTGATCATTCATTGTATCAGCAGAAAAATTCATTAAGATGCATTTTTGAATGAAGTATGCATCTCTATTGTCTTTATTGTAACTTAGCACATACCTAAAATAACCTCAAGCTAAATTTAAAAGCTGATAGCTAAATAAAAGCCATTGAGTAATTGCGCAATTCATAATCCGAATAATTGATTATTCTTTTCAATAATCGATAGATTATTCGACGATCAAAATAGTTGCTAGTTGCAGCCCTATCCAAGAGATGATCATTGGCTTCAGAAGGAAGCCCACCCCCACTCTCCCCCCTGACAATTCATGGAATTACAGTAAGCAGAGCAGAGTCTGTTAAACTGCTGGGAACTGTCATCCAGCAGAACTTAAAGTGGGACACGAACATNGCAGAGCAGAGTCTGTTAAACTGCTGGGAACTGTCATCCAGCAGAACTTAAAGTGGGACACGAACATCACCAACATCACCAAGAAAGCCCTGCCGCATGTACTTCCTGAGACAGCTAAAGAAGTTCAGGCTGTCACAGACCGTGCTGCTCAAGTTTTACACGGCCATCACAGAATCAGTCATAACATCGTCCATCTCTGTCTGGTTCGGCTCGGCAACATCGCAATCCAAGCACAGACTCCAGCGGATTGTGCGGTGTGCAGAGCAGATCATTGACTGTCCACTTCCCTCCATTACCAACCTGCCCTCTGCCAGGTCAAACAAGAGAGCAAGGAAGATCATGGCCGACTCCTCCCACCCTGGACACTCACTCTTGCAGCATCTCCCCTCTCTGAGAAATCAGAGGTTGAGAGCTCTGAAAACAAGAACTACTCACCACTTACACAGCNCTCTCTGAGAAATCAGAGGTTGAGAGCTCTGAAAACAAGAACTACTCACCACTTACACAGCTTCTTCCTCCAGGCCATAACCCTTATAAACTCTCATAAACTCAGACTCTTCCCACTATCCCTCACTGGGCTCTCTGCTCTCATTTAGCTGCATCAAATCTGTGTCATCATCACATTATTGCTCGCATAAATGTCATTATTCACTTAGTTATTTCTCACCTATTCTATTTCTTTATTACAATCTCACTGGTTGTTTATGTAACCCTCTCCTTGCCTCACCAGCCCGTTTACATACCTAAAACTGGTGCAGTAGTCTCTAACTGTTTACATCACTTTTGCCATTGTTTACTCATCCACTGTTGGTGCAATATTTTTTGCCTGTTTGTACATTTCTTTTTATGCCTTTGTATTTTTTTTTATTTTGATCTGTACATATTGCAGTTTATTACCTGTTTATACTTATTTTAATATTTTTCTGACACCACGCACCAAGAGAAATTCCTTGTGCACTTGTATTTGGTGAATAAAAGAATTCTGATTCTGTTGCAGTAAGTAGATTTTTTTCTTCCTTAAACTACTAACTTTAATTTTGGACATTGAAAACAAGCACAAAAATTGCTTGTTAGACATTATTGGCCAATGATGTCATCATCATCTCACAGACAAGATTTTGGTCCCAAATTTTTTGACTGTCAGAATTTTGTCACAGGCTGTTTTGGTTGCAAATTGGTCACCGGTGGATGTGATGATCTATGACCGCCATTCTGGGTTTTTTTGGTGTTTTGGTAATTTTGGTGTTTCAGTATGAAATCATGAGATCATTTGAATAATTGTCTGACAGCTCAGCAGCATTAGAAGCTCTGTTTCCATTTATGCTGCACTTTCTCTTTCTGGAAATTACTATAAAATCATAATTTCAGCCTAATTTTGCTTTCTGAGTGTTAAACTATGTTTGATGAGCAGCAGAAGTGCAATAGGCTGTTCAGTTTAATATGCAGGTCTTTGTTCTGCTTCATGGCGGAAGCCTGCAGAGAGACACTGTGGATGGACAAAATGAAGAAGCTTCTTCCCTCTGTCTCATGCTGCCTGTCAGCATGTCGTCATGGTGGTAATTGTTTTTACGGAGCATAATGGGGACATTGGCTTTTGCCGAACAGCCCAGCAGCCCTGAGGGGACCAGAAAGCCACTAATGACCTACATATATAACCCCAAACTGACATGGAATGCTGGGTACCTGGGAGATTTATGGCAGCACTTTGAATGGTTTGAATGGTCCTGATGAGCTGCGGCTGGCTCCGCATGCTGCGCTTAGACAATGAGGCGCTCGATGGTCTGAATGGGCGTCCTCAGCTCAGAACGCTGACTCTGCTCTGCTCCGAGGCGTGGTGCTTGTATGATGCTTCATGATGCTTGTATGATGGTTCATGATGCTTGTCTGGTGCTTGTCTGATGCTTGTATGATGCTTCATCATGCCTGTTTGATGCTTGTATGATGCTTCATAATGCTTGTTTGATGCTTGGATGATGCTTCATGATGCTTGTATGATGATTGTCTGATGCTTGTCTGATGTTTGCCGTATCCCAGGTCACACAGCGCTGCGCACACAAATTGATGTCACATTGAAAGATGCCCACCGCTGCATGGTGCCGTTGTTCTCACGCGCCCTTGATTCTGTAGCTACGCAGACTTTTTAAAAATTGAGGAGCTGTTAGTAACAGATAAATGTGATTACTTAATGAAACATCATCAGTCAGATAACAACTCTGGCCTGGAGTCCCACAAACCTTGGAAAAGAAGAGACATTCATTCATTCATTCGTACTTTCATTTATTCATTCATTCATTCATTCATTCACACTCCCTTCCTCCTGCGTCCCTTGGTTTAACGGCCGTAGGAAACATCTCCTCTTTCTTTTCTATTGTAGCTGCAGCAAAAACAGCTTCTCCTCATGAAAATAACTCTTCATGCTTGACACCATTTATAAACAAAGTTCTTCTTCTCTGGTACCACGTGCTGCAGGCCAGGAGAAAACCGCAGAACAAAAGCTCATCACGTTTCCATGTCGGCTCGTGTCTGTGTGAAAGTCCATACAGAAAACAGAATTCAGCCATCAGCACAGCATCTTATGCATAATGAGCTCTGTAACAGGCGTGTCAATAATCCCCATTGATTGATATCTGTCTGTTTATCTATCTATCCTGTCTGTCTGCCCATCTGTCTGACTTTCTGTTAATCCACCTATCAAGCCAGGAAACAATATATCCAGAAATAGAAGTTTTGGACAAAATATATGCAAGTCACTTCATGGTGATGTTATTTATGCAAATTAGGCAATGACATCATCTATAGGCCTTTAGGTGATTTTCCACAGTGGATGTGTCACGGTGTTATGAGGAGAGTCAGCAGGTGACTCTAACGTTTACATGTCTGAATAAATAATTTACAGTCATAATCTACATCTGTTACTCAGCATAAAATCACTCTGATTTATGATTTCAATCTAAATAAAATGTTTACATGACATGAAAAACTGATCTGAGATGAATGGAAGTTTAACATGCATGTAAACGTGATGACTGACTCACTTGGTGCAACATCATGGAAGATGTTGATATAACAGCAGAAACTGTACTGTTAGGAGAGAGCACGTTCTTTTTCATTCTCCATCACCATTCCTACGTATGCTTTGTGTATGTACGGGTGAACACCTTTACCTGTCTCACAGTCATCAGCATCTAATCTCTCTTATTACTATTATTATTGTTTAGATTCATTTGTTCTGCCTTTATTTTGTAGTTATAAAGCTATACATAAAATATTCAAAAGCTTGAACTGTATTAAAATTCTGAGCAGCATTTTGAACCAAACCTGGCTAGAAGCCTGCTGTTATGTTGTTTATATATAACGTGTGTGTTTGTGTGTAAGGACCAGTCATCCGTGAGCGATAAAATGCTTTTTGACCCTTTAGATGTTGTCAGACTGCTAATTAGCTGATTTTAATTAGATGAAACCTGCAGGCTGTGTCTCGTCACTGCATTGCTGCATTATTGCATTGCTGCATCTTCATTATTACACTGATTAGCCTCATGGAGACACTGCAGTTACACGTCAAAATTAAAACTCTAATAACCAAACACGTCATGTCTCCAAAGGTCCCACACAACAGACGTGACATCGTTCTCTCTGAAAGTGGAATGTGTCTGAGGCCAGCATGCTGCTGCCGCGTAGCTTCAAACATGGAGAAGAAGAGTTTGTTAGCTTATGAAGAAGTCTTCTAACATCAAAGTCTCTCCTTTATTCTTCATCCAGGGACCCAAACCAGCCGGTTCCCCAGGACACCAAGTTCATCAACACCAAACCCAACCGCTTTGAGGAGGTGGCGTGGACGCGCTATAACCAGAAAGACCAGCTGTACCTGCACATCGGCCTCAAGCCGCGCGTGAAGGAGCACTACCGCGCCAACAAGGTGGCTGCTGTTGCTGTCGTTGCTGTCATGCTGCTGGTTGATGGTTAGGACTGTATATTGATGGGAGTCAACCTGGAGCTACAATTTGTAGCTTGTGGCAGCATCCTCCTGGTTTCTGGTTCCTCATAATGTTCATCTTTCCATAATTAAACATGCAAACTCTGCAAAACGACAAAACGCTTAGTTTGACATGAAATGACTAATTTCCTGATTTGAAACGCTTCACATTTTAAATGTAGCACAAAGCTCTTCATGGAGATTTGAAATGCTCTGCTCAGCTGTTTTATTCTGTCCTTTTATTCTATCCTTTATTTTATCCTCCTTTATCTCCTCTCCAGGTCAACTTGTGGTTGGAGTTGGTTCCTCACCTACACAGCCTCAACGAGGTCACCCAGCTCGTCCCCACCACCACCAAGGCCCGTACCAAAACACATGCACACACACACACACACACACACACACACACACACACGTCTCTACACTGCAAAGGTTTAGAGGAAACTAGAGCCAAAAGTATTTTAAATCCATTATTCAGCCTCAGTCAAACGAGACTAAACTACGTCCAGCCTGGTTCCAAAAAAACTCTAACCACGGACTAATGCATTGATGTATTGATCTGTTGATCTATTGATGTATTGATTGACTGATTGATTAGCAGCAGAGATGAGGGTGTGTTTGTGTGTAAGTTTGTGCGTGTGTGTGTGTTTAACATTAAGTAAACTCCACCACTGACGTTCAAATCAAAGTGATGCTGATAAAGGTGGAAACACATCAGTCTTAGCTAACACATGTTAAGATGAACACATGTTCAGATTAGCATGTGCTTGTATGTTCTCAGCACGTTGCTCCATTCTTCTGTTCATCATGTGAAGCAACATGTGGTTTTCCACACGTTGTCTTGAAGTCAGATTCAGCTTCTGCTGTCATAGTTTTCTTCTTTATGGATCAAATGATGCTATGACTAGGAAAGGATCCACATTCATCTTTGTTACTCTGATTTACTTTGACACCATAGAAACTACTTCCTGTTTGGAGTTTCTTTCTCTGCCCCCAGACAGTTCTGACCAATGAGCACAGAGAGTGTTGTCACATGACTTTTGCTGGTTTGATTGGATGTTTTCCTGTATGAAATTAATCAAACCAATCCATAAACAGATCATAGGAATAATTTCATCCCTGATTCAGACCATAGCAAATGATCCACAGATCTGAAGTCATCCATACACACAATCAGCTCCGCAGTGTCAGATTTTTGTATCAGCACAATTTTAAAGTCTACTTCAATTGATCAAGCTGAACTTTTATTAAATATTAAATTCCCAATCTAAAGGTTTTAAAGTGAACATAGTTTTAAACAAAACATAACAAAATTCCAATTCACCTTTATTCAAATTAAATTTAACTCTCTGAGACTTTACAGCATCAAGAAAAGCAGCAAACATTCATTTCACAGTCGTCTCAGTTTCAGCCTGATCAGCACAGAGTTCATGGATTTATGGTCATTTCCTTTCTTATGTGTCTGAAATGTAAATGTCAACTTGAGGAAAGTGAAATATGTTGTATCATCCTTTGAACCTGATAAAGTGAAGTATGAATTATTGGAATTTCAATTTGACCAAATTCAAAGCAGAACGGTAGATTCTGTGTGAGCATCAATAACCTCAGAGTTTGAGTTTGATTCATTCACTTTCACACGTGCTGATCACTATTATTCCTGTCTTCAGATCCCCTCACCAGAGGCCACCAACCGAACCCCAAAGACCAAAGTTCTGGTGACCAAACGTCCCAACCCGACCCCCTTCCCCACCGACACCCAGGACAGCCACAACCAGCCGCATCTGGTGGACCAGCGAGACTACTCCACTGAGCTCTCTGTCACCATCGCTGTGGGAGCGTCGCTGCTCTTCCTCAACATCTTGGCCTTTGCTGCTCTTTACTACAAGAAGGACAAGCGCCGCCATGACGTCCACCGGCGCTGCAGCCCCCAGCGAAGCACCGCCAACGACCTGGCTCACACCCAGGAGGAGGAGATCATGTCGCTGCAGATGAAGCAACACTCAGAGCTGGACCGGGACTGCAGGGGGGTGGGTGACTCCTTACACCCGCACGACGTGGTGCTGAGGACTGCCTGCCCGCCGGACTACACGCTGGCCATGAGGCGCTCGCCGGACGACATCCCACTCATGACGCCAAACACCATAACCATGATTCCCAGCACCATGGGGGGGCTCAGCTCACTCCACTCTTTCAACACGTTCCCTGGCAGCGGGCAGAATAACACCCTGCCTCACCCGCACCCACATTCACACTCCACCACCCGGGTATAGCCCTGTGATGCACCCACGCAGGCTGAGGCACGCGCTGACGTGCTGATGCAGGCTGGAGGCCGATCACGCCGACAGACTCGTCAGGAGCTGAAACCTGCCTGGAGGCGTCAGACCGCCGTGGAATTATAGCGGGATTCACCACACGCTGAGGGAATACAGTACAGGGTTCTTTGGGGGGCTTGGACCAGAGAAACGAAAACAATAATTATGGTTTTGTAGAAAAATATGAGACAAAAAGAGAAAAGTACAAAAATATCTTTCAGATAAAATAAGTTGGAAGAAAACAACCTCACAAGCTTCAACAAAGAGGAGGATGTTTTTATTATTTTTCTTCTCATATTGCAGCAAAACAAGGTAAACTACTTTTTCTTTCTAGCAACAAATATGGCCTTCGGGATCTTTTGACAAATGAGAGCTTGACAGTATTATCTGGGAGCATCAGACATGCCTCAGAGGGGAGACGCGGGAAGCACTTTGTAAAAGAAAGAAAACATATTGTTTTCCCGGTGGCATCAAACTGTAGATGACTCTTTTGTGAGGCACAAACCAATTTAGGCATGTGTTAACTTCATAAATGGAGGTTATGTAAGATAAGACAAAACAAAAAAAAAATAATGAGAAAAGGAAGGACAAACAACCTCAAGAAAAAAGAAATTCTGAATGCACAACGGAAACATTTTGAGGAACATGCCACAGATGCTTTTCATCATTTATTTTTGAGGATTGGGAACAATTTTATTGTATAGAACCTATTTACATATCTAGATCTGTACACTAAGCACCAACGCTGTTTAAGCCCTTTTCTCTGGTGCATCTGTACTGCAGATCTGATCTGTTCTGCAGGACTGAAGCGTGCGGACGAGGATCCAGACACCCAAATAGTTTCCACTTCCACACAGAGCGCAGGGGACAAAGGATAACTGGATATTTTTAGCACGACGCGCATGACAATTTATCTGCTTGATGGCTGCTCTGCTATGTCATTATTAAGAATAATTTTTCACCGCCCCCCTTCACTTGGAGCGCTGTTTCCTGATTGGATTACAGGAAACATACAGTCACTGGACGATGGTTGTGGATGTTGCAGGGTTGTGGGTCGGCGGAGGGGCCGGGGACACAGTTAACTTTCTGCATAACATAATTTAGCTTGAGTGGAGACGGCGTTTAAGGACTAGTTTTGTACTCTGTGTTGGTACTTTTTGATAGTAGTTACATCACATGGCACCATCAACCAAACTCATCGTACCTTCAGTTGAAATCAATGTTCTTTGCTGTTCTGCCTATCAGATTTACTTCTCACCTCTTGCTACTAGTCCAAGTCCACTTTGCCGTATAGAAGTAATTACCTGCACCGTTTATTCCGTTTTCTTCAGTTAGAACGAACAAAATCTGCTCGACAGAGATGTGGTAAAAGACGAGAAGCAGGAAGGAAGGACGTGAGGAGCGTTTGGTGCTGGAAGCCTGAATCTCTGGACGAGGAACACCAAGAAATGACTAGTATGAGTCTTGAGGCGAAGCCCAGATGGTCGAGATGTGAAACTTTCACCCTGTTTGGCCTGGAAATGCACTGCAGGTAGACGACGGGAGGAGGTAGGGTCAGGCGAGGTCAGTCCAGAAATTCCCATGGTGCACTTTTCCCCTAGGTTTCATAATTTTGGAGGCACATTGCATTCCATCTTTAGCTAACTTTGAAGAGCTACTTCATTTCTTTAACGTGCTGAATTTTCCTGCTGTCTGTCTAAGCATGGAGCTGTAGTTTGGGCTTTGCAGCATCATGGTTCACTTTACATCCACACGCCTTCACTGTGGGCCACCTGCTGTTTGATCAGCAAAGGCCACAGTGGCCTCGTGTTAGCTAACGTGTTAACCAGCAGAGCGGGAAAGTGTTGCTGTTTGGTGATTTTGGGGCAAATGTGATCTTCAGACATGGAGAGGAAAGCCGGTGGCTCAGATCCAGAAATGTGTACGCAGCTGCTGCTCATAAAGCTGAAATGCTTGTCTCCTTGTTTTCCCTTCATAAACATGTTGACGTGCTGAGGCGTCTGTGGTGAGGAAACACGCTGCCCGCTCAGTGCCGTTACAGTAACCAGCGTTCTAACACAGCAACAGACAGGCTGCAGGGATCAAGTCCGGTCTGTGTTGCTGTTTGTTTTTAGGATAAGATTTAAATAGAATGAATTTCATTCACATTATTTCTCTGGATGAACTGAACCACCAGAGCTTCATCTAGGACAGAAAAAAAAACCTTTCTGATGCTTTAATCACACGTCAGCTTTCTACATGCACAACAAAACTCACGAGGGAAAATCTGACTTGTTGCTTTGCATTCAGCATCACTTCTGACACACTAAGTTCAATCCATGCTATGCTAACCCTAACCCACACCATGCTAACCCTAACCCACGCCAAGCTAACACTAACCCACGCCACGCTAACCCTAATCCACATCACGCTAACCCTAACCATCGCTACACTAACCCTAACCCACGTCACGCTAACCCACGCCTCACTGCATATGCAGACCGAACAAGATTCCTGTCAGATCTGAAGCGATACGACATGCAGGAAAAACTATGCAGACAGGAAGCTACGGAGCTGATGTCTCTTTGTGATTTATAAAAAGAACACCGTCACACAAAAATGAAATCTGATGATGTTTAAACTGTGTGTGTGTCACGTGTGTTAGTGATCAATAACTTTGATAGATAAAAACATTCAGTGATCACTTTATTTAAATGGAGAGTTTTGATCTGATCACACATTCTGGTGGCACCGAGACTCTTCATCAAGACTCAAACTCTGAGCTCATACACACACATACACACACCTCGTGTCGTGCGTAGCTGTGTGGATCTCTTATCTTTATTGATCTATTAAAACATGGAGCTGTAAATCAGAGTGTGTGTTTCTCTGCTGGTTTAACATGTCAGCGTCTCTTTAACAGCAGATGAATCAGGATAAATCATGACTCTAAACATGAAGCAGCTCATTAACATGCTGATCTTCATGTTTACCTCACAACAACATGCTGATTAACTCAGGGAAGATCTATGAATGATTATTTAGCATGATGCTGTATATTTAGAATGATTTTTTTAAATGACCCTTATTGTTTCTTCCTCACTGCCCTCATGCATGTTTGAACAGAAAAGAACAGCGACCTTCAGGATTAACAGAGTAAAGATCTTAAATAGAGACAAATAATCCATCACAAAGGACAAAGTTGTCAGTTGCTTTATTTAACTGATCCAACACGGAGCTAAACAGAAGAAAATGTATGTCTCCTCCAGGTAACATAATCCCAGGAGAAGACAGCTTTTACAGAAAAATTAAAACGACCGTCCCTTCTATATTCAGACGTATTGTCATCAGGTGAAACATTGAATTTTAAGGTGTATTTATCACCTGAACATTTGATCTGGAACTCAATCAATCCATTATTTGTGTGCAACAGTCAAATAACAAAAATTGAATCCTGCGGAGTCATTTCTGATTTTTAGAAAGTTGCTCGTTGGTTATTTGTTCCCTCTAACTTAGCTTGGATGGAAACTTCTCTACATACCTGACAAACTTCAACCTCCTCGTCTCGTCTCTGACCCACATGAAGCTCCTCCATCTTTATTTTTACCTTCCTGTGTCCTTTGTATTACTGAGATTTGGCTATTTATCCATATTAGACATAAAAATTGTAATGAAATCAAATTATTATTGATAGTGAATTAAATGTAATAAATAAGTAACCTAGTTTTAATCAGATTGATGATGTCAAACTACCTTCAAATGCAGAAAGTAAATCTGAGAATGATCAGAAATATGGCAAAGATGAAGAAACATGTTTATATATATTTTCTTATTGAAGCTGCCAGTAATTTTCAGTGTGTCCCAGCATATTTTTCTGTCAGAATGAGAAATTAGACATTATTAGTCACTAAAACTCTTAAACTGAGTTTAATGGCTCTTTGAGGCTACAGAGGAAACATTCAAGAACTCATTTACAATAAAACATGACTGGATAGTTAAATGAGTAAATAAAATGTGCAAATAAACAAAACATTCATGGCCAGTTTTACAGACTGTTATGGTCTGAATTTTTTTCCAGAATTTTTCTGAGGGAAAAAGGAACATTTTATGTTTACATTTCTGCTGTTTCTACTAATTAAAGTTTACTGGACCATAAAACATAATCACACTCAAGTTTCACAAAATCAATCAGATATTTCTGCACCTTGTTAAAGTTTCATTTCTGGTTTCGTCTCTGGCGTCTGACACTGGGAGGGTATTAGTCACGTCTGAATTCATGTTTGTCAGACCATGAAGCTTCTGATTCTTAAACTCACTTATATTCCAGACACGCTGAGGAGAAAAGACATCTGAGCAGGAACATTCTCAACTTAACAACATAAAAAATGTGTTCACGTTATCTAAACCAAACCTTTTCCAAGGTTTATTCTACCTTCTTTAATAATGATTGAGCCCATTTATCACATATGATGGTTTGCTGAGGCCTGCAGACACATTCTTCATTTCACTTTGGCTTTCTGAAATGTGCCTGAATAGTTTCTGCAGTAATATTTTTATTATTCTCTGTCACATGACAAATGGCTTCTCCTGAAAATCACTTGAGTTTAGATCTTAACTACTGGCTGATTCTTTGAGACTGTTTTCACATGATAAGCTGTGATTGCTATGCTAAGTTTTCCATTATTGGGAGCTGAGCGGTGACTCGTAACCTCATGGCGACGTGGCCTTGAACGATGCATTCTGATTCTCCTCAGTCAACTTTGACCTGTCTGCTGCTGACCTTTCCAACGCACAACCAATCAGAGAACATCTGTATGTGATGTAAGCAGAAGAGACACAACGCGCACCGAGCAGGTCGTAATGAACGTCGAGAAAATTCATGAGTTGTACAACAAAGTATTAAAATGGCACCACGATCTGGACAGATGACCAACATTTCAGCATGGAATCGCATGCTGAAATGTCACAGGTTCGTAAAGTGGCATAGAAGCTCCGATCGTGTTTGAAAAGTCAGGTTCAGGTGCTTCTTAATGACACGTGTTGCTATGTTGGCATGCCATTCTATTTGCTAACGAAGGCAAGGTGAGCGACGTGGAGATCACTCTCCATGGTGCAAATACGGCTTATGATGTGAAAGCACCATTATTCATAAAAACAGACTAACAACACATCTGCATGCACGTCTGCTACAGCTTGTTGCATTAGCATACGTCTGTCCAAATAATGTTGCAATGTTTGTCATGATGCATGGACAGATCAAAACTTTAAAGAAACTGACTGGTTTCATTTATCACATTTATTGATCATTAATGTGACAAATACAAGTTCAAACATCTGAGAAAATAAAATACACTTCACTCAGATTTCATACAGCTGAAATTTCAGGTGTTATTTAGTGTGACGGTGTGTTTCATGAATCACTTCCTGACGTGTAAATAAAGAAATACCGTATTAACGCTATAACTCTTCAAAGGAAAACGCTAAAAGATGCTGATAAGACATTTATGAATGTGGTTAGGTGAAGCTGTTTGCTCATACAGACACATTTAATCGGGTGGTTTTTATTGCATTTTTTAGCCTCAGTGTGCTTGTAAAAGCATTTTATATTAACTATTTGATATCTCTCTTTAAATCGTATGTCCTTGTTTCTGACACGGTTTGGGACTGAAGCCCTTGAGAAACCTTGACCTTCGTTTCTGCAGTTGGCCATGTTGAGTCACAGCAGACAGACAGGAAGGAACAAACACTGAATGTAATGCAATGTGCCGTTTTCTAACCTCCATAAACACCAAGCTAAGCTCAGCCTGATCCTCACAGATACTGATCCAGAAAGATCCTGACCCTGATAGATCCCAATAGATGCTAATATATCCCGATAGATCCTAATCATGAGAGATCCTGATCCTGAGATATCCTGATAGCTTCTGATCCTGATAGATCCTGCAGCGTGAACGCTGAGGATGGATTTCTCGTCTGAATGTTAGAGGGCACTTTGTGAGGTGGTCTGGCATTTGTAATGTAGATTATTTGTCACTTGTCTTTCTTTCTGGTTAAAATAGTAATTACCCCTCTGGAGCACAATAAATAATTTTAATATGCTGATATGTTTTTTTCTCTCGACTTTTTTTTTATTGTTGTTCAGATGACATTTTAAATTGAGTTGGTAAAGCACACAGCACTGGTTACCACTCTGACACTTCATTAAAACTATAATAAATTTGATTTGTATGGTTTAAAGTTTTGTTTTCAGTAACTACTGATAAACACATTATTCATCCTGCATGAATTTTCTATCTTCTCTAAACTGTTTGAACTGTGATGTGTAAAAAGTCGTGGACGTTTTGAATAATGTTCATGCAGCTCTCAGTGTTGTAACATGTAAACATGTAACCTGAATCACTTACATGTCTGCTCACTTTTCTCACCAGTGTTGTTGCTTGTGTACTTGTGAGGGCTGAAACCTAAATCCTCACTGGTCAGCACAGAGCAACTTACAAACTACTTCCTGTTTTCTACTAGTGTTATCAAGTTATAAGAAATGGCNTCAGCACAGAGCAACTTACAAACTACTTCCTGTTTTCTACTAGTGTTATCAAGTTATAAGAAATGGCAGCAGCAGTGACATTGGAGATGGTACAATGAATACCATCATGTCCTGATGTTCTTGAACATATCGTCAGAGATGTTCCTCAGATACTCGGGTGTTTTTGATCTTTTTTGGCATCATACCACCCAATCCAAAGCCATCTTGAGGCCTGTTCGGCGGCCTTCATGATGTTGAGGATGGTTTTCCTTCTTCTTGAATGAAGAGGAATTGTCTGTCCTCAGGAAGCAGACGCCTTCACCTTTCAGCATTTTCTGCCAGTGGCTGACCACATCATCATTAGCCTTCTTCCTCCTGATGATCTTCCTCCAGATCAACTCCAAAAGGAGGAAGTCCTTGGTTGACTCAGAGACCCAGAGGATGCCTATGTACTTAAGAAAATTTGGTTGTTTCTCTGTCTCCACAGTGAGCTGCAGTGTTGTGAAGTAACAAGGATCACTGATTGTGTTTTGGATCTTCGCTGCTCTCCAGCTTTCACACAGTCTGGACAGAGGACCACACCTGCTTGCTGCTCCTGCTGATTCCCATGCTGATGGCTTCTTCTGATTCCCATGCTGATGGTTTCTGCTGTGGTCTCCATGCCTGGTCACCTGGTCCAGCAAAGCTCTCTCCAAGTTTTGGGCAGCAGCTCAGGATGTGTTCCTCTCCTGAAGCACAGCAAGCAGTCTGGAGACTCCACTTTGTCCCAGGTGAAGAGGTTTGATGGACAAGGAAGGATGTATGATGCACTTTGGTTGTGCTTGCCATGGGTCCCCCATGTAACCTTCCTGTCCATGGTCCCAACTCGTCCAGGCCCCCTGCTGTACATGAAGCCATCGAATTAATCTTGCTGATCAGCTTCTCATAATTGTCAGTTTTCTCATGTTAGTTGCACTGCTGACGTGACAGAAGTCAACTTTAAGTGCCCACGGTTTTTATAGGTACTGCATCTTGTGAACACAGTGTTAATTCTAGGTAATGTGTACAACCAACGCTTCAAACAAACAGGATCCATATGGCAGCCATCTTGTCTAAAGTTAATGTTAAGTAACAACATGCCTAATAAAATAAGATGCATATTTATACCTTTTTAGACTTTGAACAACTAGATTCACATGGATCCTGTTGCTGTGCAGTCTTCATCTGGGATTCATTTACCTTCAGAGTGACTTTATCTTTCTCAACTTTGTGGAGGAAACAAATGATCACAATAAGCTTCTGTTGAACATTTTTCAGGTGTAACATATATCACTTTAACCTGTTCACATTCAAAACCTGCATTCAAGTGATGTATGGAAATTACAGAAACTTTCTCTTTAATAATGTTCATTAAAAATGTAAAAAAAAAATAAAAAAAAATAAAAAAAAAACATTAAAAAACATAAAACATTATATAACTTATTTGTAGATTATTAAGAACAGATTAATTGGGAATTCTAACAAAGAGGTACTATAAAGTCCTACAGTATAAATCCTAAAAGCAGACAAACAGTTTGGATGTCTGTAACATAGTGTAAGTATTACAAGTATTGGAAAATATGCAGGTAATATAGGAAAAGCTGTGCTGATGGGCCCCTGGAACACAGCAGGGATTCCTGTTTCAGGGCCCCAAGTGACCTCAGGGGGCCCAGAATTTTGATGTGGAAGTCATTATTCATACGCTGTTTATTCCACTGTCACATATTGCTGAACTGCATAAGTAGCAGGGCTGGAATTTCAACAGTTTAATAAGAAATAAGATCTTTCCACCATCGCAAAACAGAATCTTAAACCCTCTAGGGCTGTGTAATATATCTTCATAATAGGAATAAACAGAAACACCTGGTGAATACCAATAAAGTCACAAGTTGCATGATGAGGAGAGCCAGTCAGCTGATCTGAGACGTAAAACAAGCAGGAAGTGACACTGACTGACTCAAGCATAGCTGGAGCATTAGCTAGTTGTACTTCCTGTGACAGAAAAGCTAACGATGGAGTGAAATTAGCTTAGCGGTGACTATTTATCTCAATAAAGATATGACACGAGTCCAAATGAAAAAGAAGAGATTTTTAAAAAGTGCTATCAAATATACAACATGGTGACAAGGAAATATTTTTTCAAAGATACTCTGCTGATGTTTACTGAACTCTTTTATGCATATCAGAAACGCATAAAAGAGTTCACTAAACTCAAGAAAACGGTAAGTAGCAGAAGGATAAACTGTTGCGATGGTGAATGCTTGTTGGAATGACTACTTTCGAACAATTACAATCAGAAAAATTCTGCTTTTTACTTGAACAGTGTTAGCTTAGCCGCTATGCTAGCTTAAGGATTTATTTATACTGTTACTTAAGGGAAACTCTTTATATACTTTTACACTTTTTTTTTTTCATTTTTTATTCATGTTGGTACAGTTTGCAGTTTTGTTTACTTCTAGAATCACCATGACAACATTCTTCAGTGTCACACTTCATGCCATCTTGTATATAATATGGTTATCATAAAAATACCTTCAGATTTATGATGTTTTTTAAGGAGATATCACTCTTTGTGCTTTTTGTTATTTTGGGTGCGATTCTCCATGATGCTTCAATTATGACTTTATTAAATCATCAGTGCTTTAAATTGTAGCATCTCAGTAGAAGACAGACACTGGGAATTGTTGTCTTGACAACTGAAAATGGGCCG
Organism: Lucifuga dentata; assembly: GCA_014773175.1. NCBI lineage: Eukaryota > Metazoa > Chordata > Actinopteri > Ophidiiformes > Bythitidae > Lucifuga > Lucifuga dentata. The sequence goes on from VXCM01002053.1 coordinate 58,518, forward strand.
CTATTGGCCCATGTCCATGCCATACACAGAGAAAACCTGAGAAAGCTCCTAGCTCTTAGCTTAGCTCCCTTAAAACAAGCACAGATGTACACCTGGAAGAGTCCTGCCCATCTACTGTCTACCTGCCAACACAAGGCTTCTCGCCAGTAATAAAGCCTCCTGACGGGACAACTCACTGAACTGACAGATAATCATTCAGTAGCTGATGAGAGACTCACCGACCCCCTGTGAAAACTGTATAACTGAACTCTGTATCTGGGAAAAGAAGTTATCTTACTGTATTTCCTCGTAAACTCAACCAGCATTACTGAACACAAACAATCCAACATGGCAGAACTCAGCGTCATTCTAAAGGCTCTGTCAGATAACAGAAAGCTTTTAGATTCACTGAATGCCTCACTGTGCCACTAATAAACCTGCCAAGACTGATGTATGATGTACGATAATTCCTGCTGAACCATAGGCTAAGATGCAAGTCAAAAAATATTAAAGCATAGAACGTCATCAGCTTGCGTCATCCATCTGCATCACTCTTGTGGAAAATAATGAAGCGAAACAAGAAGCAAAGCTTGGCAGTCATGGTACTTCTGTGTGTGGAAAAAACACCAAGAAGGAAGAGGAGGAGGAGGAGGAGGAGGAGAGTGTGGAACCTGCTCACCAAGGAGCTGCAATTCCTGCTCTATTTCTCTCCACGCTGCATCCGTCTTCGATCGTCATGGTAACAACTGAAGGAGACGTCGTATAAACACGCTTTTTCTGCCACAACTCAACCAGACTTTCTTCTTTGTCACAGACCCACAAATTCCGTTTCACACATTTTGCCTCCATCTCTTCAGTTTGGATGCTCGTTGTTGTTTTTTTCTCCCAAACTTTATTTAAAGCAGCACTAACGGTTTGCTTTGACCTGAGCGTCATTTCTGGTTGTATTCTGTTGGTTGGTTAGTAGCTGTAGGTCATAGCAGCAGTCAGATTGTGAGTTGATCATTGTAAATTTCTAACACTGTCAGCATGTTGTCACAGGTTATCTTTGGTCACAAGACCGTTAAATCAGCCATCTTTGAACGTGTCTCGCAGTGTGACCTGTAGGATCATCGTTTTGGAGTCACGACCAAAGATATCTTCACGTTTCTTTCACATTTGTCGNTGACCTGTAGGATCATCGTTTTGGAGTCACGACCAAAGATATCTTCACGTTTCTTTCACATTTGTCGCCTTTCCTCTGGAAGCCCAAAATCACACAGTTTGTTGAGGACTTTAGTCCGTTACGATATTTGCTTGTTTTCCAGCTGCGTTTCTTCATTTCACTGGCATATGTGCATGATAAGTCACAGCTTTGTATAGCGCCCCCTGTGGATGTCAGCACAGCATTATGTTTCCTTTTTATCTTGACTGCCACACCAACACAGTCATACTAAAGAATGCCATTTTGTTTTCATGCTAATTGGAAATCAATTGAAATTCATCCTGCCTGAAAAAACTGTGACATTTCCCTCTTTAGTCACGATTAGAAACAAATTACAGCAGACTGACTGACATTTGGAAAGCAGGTGGCTGTTTGGAGTGTAAGAGATTAACACAGATGTATTTAAACTCTCTGCTGTGTGTGTGTGTGTGTGTGTGTTCTGACCATGAACACACAGTACGGTGGCCCTGTAGGAATATGTTGATAAGGAGGCTTATTTACCATAATAATGAATCACATCAAACGGCGGCGTGCGCTCTGATAGCGGGTTTTCTGTTTGATCTGCTGATGTCTCACGCCATCGCCGCCACACAACAGTCAGTAATGACTGTGTACTTTAGCAGAGTTTCTCAAATAGATCAGTTACATAACTTTGGTGCACCTATAGCGCAGCACTCTGTGTATGTGCGTGTGTGTGAGAGAAAGAGAGAGAGAGAGAGAGAGAGAGAGAGAGTGGCAAAATGAGATTTGGGAAATGTGTGTGAGGAAAAATTCCAATTCATCAAGCAGACAGGCTTGTTTGTTGGACAGAGTTCTTAGCCTTTGGGGTTACAGGCAATAACAAAAGCTCTGCCTGTTCCACATTTACCAACATTTATCTTCCTTTACAGGTAAATCTGATTTTATTTTATCTTATTAATCTAATAATTTGTGCTTCAGTCCTTCTGGATCAGAGTTTCACATTCTCAGTCTGTTACATCAACATGATAACCTTCTCTGAATAATGACATCAAATGTCAGCACTCATTATAACACTGTTCCAGTTATCTGGATTCTTCCTGCATTGTGATTGGCTGTTAGTAAGCAGGTGTTAGGTGGTTCATGTTTCCTCTTTGCCCTGTGGATGAGCTTCATCCAATTTGTAATAACTTTTTAGTGTGGGCTGTTTCTATCCACATTCCATTTACAGCAAGTCACAACTCCTGATTCAAAATAACTTTATTAACCAGAGCGAGCGGGAAGCAGGGTGACGTTTTTTTGTTTGTTTGTTTGTTTGTTTGTTTTTTATTAAGAAAAAACAAACATGCATTACATGTGCACACATAAAGTTACACAAAAGATGACCTGCTTACTCAGGGGTCTAAGTGCAATAATCCCACATAGTAGCAATGTGGACATGTTGATGTCCACTCCTGCCAACCGTGCCCACACCCACTCAAATCTAGACCCTCATGATTAAAGGGTGCACACACTGATAATCCAGGATTTTTTAAAAAGAGTTACAATAGCCTTTACAAATGGAAAATAAAACATGTATATGTGCCTTTTTCCTGCCTTTCCCCTCCTCTCTCCCTTCTGCTTCTTCCTTTTTGTCAAAAATAAACTAAAACTGAACACAGAACCTGAGGTTCCTTTAACATGAATACATCTGCAATATTTATCCTATGAAACAAAAATAACAACCTCAAACAAATCATATGGAAATTGGTGTCATGTATGGAGTCCATTTTTCTCTTTCCTCCTGTGCAGTAGCCTCATAGAGAAAGTTATTCAGTCTATAATAAAAACCTCATAAATGACATCAATTCAATCCTTAGTTAAAGGATTTTCTGGCTTTAACCACGTTGTAATGATTGTCTTCTTACTGGCAGCACTCAAAATTCTGAATAAATATTTAAACTTATATTCATAGAAGACTAAACTCCCGCATAAAGCGTCTCTCACCTATGAGGAATTTCCTGTCCAAATATTTTGTGAGATTCTTTATGAACTCTTAACCAAAATGTGGAAACCAATGGGCCAAAATAGATGATAATGATTATCTACCTGTGAGCCACATTTTCTCCAGCAATCAGAAGTTTTAGTGTGATTCTGAACAGGAGTAATGAAAAACCTTATGAGGTTTTTACAGCAAAATTCCGTGTAGCATGAGGTTTTATTTACTTGTTATGTTCAGATTACCCTGTTTCCCATTTCTGTTTCATGTAACCTGTTTATGTTGATTTCTTGAAGACTCCTGGAAAGTCTAGAGATAGTTTTACAACCCAAATCTGAGCATAAGCATTAATAAAGATTTTTAATAAACTATCCAATAATTTCATCTTATCCTCTTTTAAGTTCTCATTTAGATTTTTTTCTTTTCTTCCCTTTTCTTGAAGTTCTCATGTAGATAATATTACACTTGGAGAACTCTATAAAAAAAATGTTATTGTCCACGAAGAATTTCCACGGTCTGCAAACGTTTCACATGCCCCCTGATGGATAAAAGTACAGCAGGCCATTATAGATAGACATGTTACCTAGCATGTTAGCTATGCTAGATATATGTTAGCTATGCTAGCTATAATTAGCTATGCTAGATATGTTAGATATGCGATATGTTAATTATGGTAAATAAGTTATGTTAGATATGTGATAGGTATGACGGATATGTTAGATATACTAGATATCCACGAGTTTCCTACGTCCCATGATGCCTTGCGTGTATTATGGGCGTTATTTCCGGTTAGAAGTAAACAAACCGTCAAATACATGAAGATCTAGCTAGCTAAGGATGTGGGAACACAACCTCAGGAAGCTGAAATAACACTACCTTCACCCTCCGTAATCGATGGTTGGGGAGATGACGTTAGGAAGTGGCCTCGTATCAGGTATGGTAGCATTTTTAGCTATTTTGTTGATTCTGTAGCCTGTGATGGTAAGGCGATGAGTGATTTGAAAAACTTGGAGGCGTATCAATACCTACACAGTAATAAAGTCGGTTGGGTGTTATTTAAGGATGTTAAACGACCTTGTTTACCTTAAAGCAGACACAGCTGAGTCAGAGTTTGCGCATATCTCATCATAAGGCTTGGTGCTCGCATTAATGACAGCTGACATGCAGACAGCAGGTTGTAGCTCTGTAGTCATGCAGCAGCAATTCTGTGGAAGGTCAGTAACGACAGGAAAGGACATGAAAACTGTGATTTTATTGTGATGTGATTACTGTCGTGTGTATACGTATGTAATGGCTCTTAGTTCATGTGTTAACCCTTTAAGCATCTGAGACGTAATATGAGCATCATACAAGGACTGGCAGCTGTCACGGAGAGTGGCTTTGTCGTGGGGTAGGAAGTGTTTGGTGCTAGCTCTCTCTCTCTGCCGGGAGTGTAATAGGTGTAGATCTGGCGTGGGTTACGGCCAAGACAGCATCCCTGTCGGAGTTATTGGCCCAGATTCATAAGCCGTAGCGCATGATTTACCGCATCGCTATGAGCAAATATCACGGCGCAACTACGTGTTCTCATTGATAAAAGGCTGTTGCTACATATCACTGTGTGATTGCACTAAGGGGGTTAAAATACACCTTTAACTGTTATTTTAGTGTCAGTCTTTTAAAACGAGGATTTCCAATGCAGTATGTATGTTTCTTTTGTCGATTCGTGGCTTTAAAACCAGATGAATCAGGATAAATGGTGGCTAATAAATATGCAGCAGCTCATTAACACGCTGATCTTCATTGGCTGTTACCTGTCACACCTCACAGCAACACTGCCTATCGTAGAAGTTTTATGAATGTGTCGTGCTGATTATCGTAGGAGAAGTTTTATAAATGCGCCTCAATCATTCAGCCAGAAGGAACGACCGGACTTAGCGTGACACAAAGCCGCAAACATGGAGCTCCTTCCCGGAGAGGAGCGACGCTCCCAGGTAACACACCAACCCGGAAATGTGGATAAAATGGATGAAAGCGAACCTTTATAAAAGCTGATAGAGGAATGATCACACTGTGAAATGTTTCTCCATAGCGGCGTTTTTATTATTTTTATTTATTTATTTATTTTTATTTTTTTTTCTTAAAGGTATTATGGTGCCTCTATCAGCGGTGGTACACATATGCTGCTAGCCGGTTACGAGGCTCTCATTTCGGTTTGAATTTCACCGCGCCTACCGTAATAACTGTTGCAGGGAGCGCTGACTTAACGGATTTTTACCGTGGTTTTTAATGGAAAACTGAAGGACACAAATAAATTATGACACAGAAAAGGGAAAGTTTTGCGAGAAGCACGTAGTTCTACATCCTTAATTAGAAATAAAGTCCTGTCTCCTGTCTCTGTAAAGGCAGGGTTCTCTCCCCAGTTGAGGTAAATAAAGGCCCTGGCCACTATCATTTACGGTACTTGTACATCCCCGAGCTCCGTAACGACTTTTAAAAACTACATTAGTGACTTTATCAAGCGAATATTAATACATTTATTATTGCTTAGCCCACTTAGCTAACAGTTACACACAGCAACAATGCCGAAAATACTGCCAGTCTGCTACTTCTGCCGAACACCAGAAGTATCACCCATAATCGTTTCTCCAGTAATGTCCCCAGGAAACTCGTGGATAGATATGGTAGATATAGATATGCTCATTATGTTAGCTATGTTAGATATATTAGATATGCTATATTAGATATGTTAGATATGCAATATGTTAGCTTTGCTAGATAAGTCAGCTATGTTAGATATGATAGCTATGTTAGATATGATAGATATGCTAGATATTATAAATGTTACATGTGTTAGCTATATTAGATATTAGCTATGTCAGATATGCTACGTATGTTAGATATATTGGCTCTGTTAGATATGTTAGATGTGGTATATGTTAGATATGATAGATATGTTAGATATGCTCAATATGTTAGCTATGTTAGACGTGCCAGCTATATTAGATATGTTAGATATTCTACATATATTAGATATATTGGCTATGTTAGATATGCTAGATAGGTTACATAACATCTAACATATCTATCATATTATGCTAGAGATATGTTAGATATGTTAGCTATGCTAGATATCGTAGATATGTTAGCTCTTCTAGATATGTTAGATATGTTGGATATGTTATGTTAGATGAGTTAGCTATGTTAACTATGTTAGATGTATGTTAGCTATGCTGGATATGTTAGATATGTTGTGTTATGTTAGCTATGCTGTGTTAGGCTAACACATCTAACATCTAGCATAGCTAACAGTTAGCTATACTATATGTTAGCTATACTAGATATGTTAGATATGTTGGATATGTTGAATATGTTATGCTAGCTATACTGGATATGTTAGATATGTTGTGTTAGATATGTTAGCTGTGCTAGCTAATGTTAACTATATTAGATATGTTAGATATAACAAATAAGAGGTCCATCTCACATATTGTATGTTATATCCAATCTGTTAGGAACTAAATTTGGAGCATATGTGCACCACCTCAAGACCTTCACAGTCTCATTTAAACCACTTTGAGTAATAAACCTGGTCCATATTTTGAGTGATACATTAATCCAGCCCATAATAAATAAATTCTTTAATAACCTTTATCTCCACTCTAGCCTGAATTAGAATGTCCCCAGACATTGAAATCTCAATCTGCAAATCATCCATCGTGCAAAATAATCCAGATTGCACCAACATGATATAGTTCTCAATTGACCAGAAATATAATAATCATTTAAACAAGGAAGCCCTGCCCTTATTTTTTGCCAGTTGGTGTCAGATACCAAATTCTCTTTTTTTAAATCTGCCAAATAAATCTTGGAATAAGCTTTTCCCCATTCAGATAATTATTGATCAGGTAAGTCTGTTGGAAGTTTCTGGAAAAAGTATAGTAACCATGGCAACTTGCTTATTCTGATTGATTCAATTCTAGAGCCAAAAGTAAGAATAGGAATGAGAATCCATCTATTTATATCATCTTTAATCCTTCAATTAAGAGGGAGAAAAGTCCTATTAAACAGCTTTTGTAAATCCTTTGGGATGATTATTCCAAAGTATTTAATAGATTCTGAATCCCATTTCAGCTTAAATTTTGTTGCTATATCCTTGCAAAGGTTATAACTATAACCAAGCACTTGGGTTTTTCGTAAATTCAATTTATAAACAGAAAAATAGCCGTATTGTTCTAGAAACAAAAAAAATAGATGAGGTAGAGAAACGCCCAGATAAACTAAAGCACCATCAACAAATAACAAAATTTTATTGTTTTTGCCTTTGAGAAATTAAACCTGTCTGATCTAGACTAACGATTTGTAGGAAAATTTTCTCTGCCCTTTCAGCTAAAATGTGTGTGAAAATCTTATAATCTTGGTGTTGAAACACTCACCAGTCTGTAGTTACCACTTTATCTTTCCTTTTCTACCCTTTCTTAAGAACCAAAATAAATGTAGATTTCAGAATGGGAATCAGTAATTCCTTCATTTCTTTATACCATTCAGAGGGAAATGATCTGGACCAGGCACTTTATTTGATTTAAGATTTGTAACAGCATAATTAATTTCTTTATCATTTATATCCACAGTCGACCAACTGCTTTGCTCATTTGATAGACGAGGTAAGCAGACTGAAAGCACTGATTTTAGTTCCTTCCAATCTGAGAATATAAGTTTTGGTAAAACATTTCAAAGAATTGCTGAATATCTTTTCATTTGTAATGTATAATCTTTGTTACTGGGCCTCTGATTTTATTGTTTTCACCACCTGCTGTTTTTTTTTCAATCTATAGGCAAGTAATTGGTGGCATTTTAAGTTGTGGGTGGATTTCATCTTTAATGTGTCTCAGATGTATGGATTTTATTCATGCTTTGATCCATCGGTTCCGATCTAAATGCTTTCCAGTGCTTCTTCTTGGAAAAACGTGGCTGTGTTATGACCTGTCAGTAACATTCAACCAGAATCGACTGAATGACATTGAAAATGCGAACTACAAAGTTCTTACACTTCTTCACAACACAAAAGCTGCATGTGAAATAAAATCAAAGTTTTATCAACTACAACATGATGAAAAGGGAAAGCTGTTACTGTTGACCTTGTGACATCAGGTACATTTCCATGGTATCACAGACAAAAGAAGAAAGACCTGCTTTCTATTCAAACAGAACTCAACCAGCATGTTCAGTCTGAGCTTTGGTCTGGTCAGTCAGGACTCAGGTTCATTTATGCCAACCTGAACATGATCCACACGACTTCTGACAATTCCAGATCAATTTGATTGATTTGCGGCAGAGATGTGTGTGTGGTGCACATTAAGTAAACTCCACCTTTGATGATCAAATCAAACAGATGCTGTTAAAGGTGGAAAGACGTTAATCTTAACTAACACGTGTTCAGATGAACGTGTATTCAGGTTAGCGTGTGCTTGTATGTTGTCAGCATGTTGCTCCATTTCTCCTGTTCAGCATGTGAAGGCAGCACGTCTTCACATCATGTGAAGCAACGTGGTTTTCCACACGTTGTCTTGAAGTCAGATTCAGCTTCTGCTGTCATAGTTTTCTTCTTTATGGATCAAATGATGCTATGACTAGGAAAGGATCCACATTCATCTTTGTTACTCTGATTTACTTTGACACCATAGAAACTACTTCCTGTTTGGAGTTTCTTTCTTCGCCCCCAGACATTTCTGACCCATGAGCAGAGAGAGTGATGTCATATGACTGTTGATGATATATTTTGGTTTGATTGGATGTTTTTCTGTGTGAAACTGAACCAAACCAACAATTTAGTCCCTAATTCAGACCAGAGCAAACGATCTACAGATCTGAAAACAGCCTAAATGCAGTAGTGAAGAATTTCTTGTTATTCAGTGTTATAATTTTTTTTTTTTTTTTTTTTTTTGCCGAAGTAGGAAGTAGTGTGATGTGCTTGGCAGAGTAAAACGCACACGCAGAAGGTCAGGGTCGATGGGTGGGCTTTGAGTTTGACACCACAGATCAGACTTGACTTCCCGACTCGCCTGGAAGTCAACATAAACATAAAGTGACTGCCATGCTTTTCTGACATTAACCACATGGTTTTAATCATCTAAACTTAATCACTTTACATTACTCTGAGCTGCTGCTGGCAGATAAACTGCACTGAAAAACAATGATGAACTTTTTACAACATTTTCATTTTACATCTGGAGAAAGAACATATTCCAAGGAGCATGATATTTCCCACTAAATATATTTTAAGTCAGTTAGTAGTAAATAAAGGGAAAAGTTGCATGTCAACACAGTAAATTACAGCAAAATAACAACTTAAAGGTGGTATTTTATGAGAGACAAAAAATAATGAAATCATCAAATTCCAGCAGCTTATTAGACATGAGACGTTTCTGATGCTGATGAGACGGCAGCAGCTTCAGTCAGCCTTTTGTTAAGTTGCTGATTATGAATGCAGCTAAAGCTTTGTTTGTCTTCACTTTAATTGGGATTTGCTGAGTTCCCGCATCATTTGATCAGTTTTCCATCAGAAGCTGCTGCCGCGGTGCGTTCAGGTGAAGTCAGAATATGCTAATGTTTCACATCCTTTACATCTCAAACTGAACTTACTTCAGAACATGAGTCAAACTAACAAACTACAGCTAAAAACTCAGTGCAGGTTTAATCTCTTCAGGATCTCTGAAGATGCACACGCAAGCAGAATCCAAGCTTGCGTGCAGAAAGTTACACAAAACCAAACTTGAGAGGACGCGCATACACACACACACACACACCTCACTGCTCAACCTCGTTTACCAGCTTATGACAGTACCTGATGTTTGAGGCGTTCTGAGAGTGAGCAGAGGTAAATCTGAGCATCATGGTTAGATTTGTAAACAAGCAAAATAATGTTGAGTGGACAGGAAATTTAAGTCCGGGAGCAGATTTTTGTATGAGACGTTAAATATTTGCATAATATTTATCAGATCCTAGTGATGCTCTTGACATATGGCAGGAAATGACCTCCATATGGTTCTCTTGCAGTTAAGGGAAATAAAGGTCTCTGCCACTATTTGAGCATTTGCAGTAGCTTGTTTTGTTCCTGGGCGTTTACTGATTTCAGTATTTCTAAACAATTTTGGTCAAACTTTGTCGATCCTGTGAAATTCAGTGAAGCACTGTTGTTTTGGATGGCTGACGAACGTTGCAGAAAATAAGCAGAGAAGTTTTTCCACTTTTATTCCGTGTTATCCCACGTGATGATGATGTTGATTTAACCTGTTGGCTTCATAATGAGGTTTGTCACATGATGTCTCGTTTTTGACCAGAAAACTGCCTTCTGACGACCACAACAGATGATCACAGCTAAGCTGCTAGCAACTGGCTGCCGTAAAGCAAAAGCTTCTGTTACCATGTGGTAAATCCTGCTGGATACTGTTGAAATGACGACAGTTTCAGCTTTCAAAGGTACAGCATGACTGAAGTCTACTGTCAGCATCCTAATACCTGTTTCTTTAAGTGTTAAAACACAATTTAAAAATGACTCGAAGATTAAATTAACTTTCCTTGGTGTTAAAGTACACACACACACACACACACACACACACACACACACAGGTGGCGCTGCTCTGCTGGTAACCCGGGCATGCTTTGCTGCATTTTACATGTATTAAGTGCATTTTACTTGCTTAAGTGCTTGTGGTTTAATGTTTTGGTAGTGAGCAACAATTTATTTTTAAACATGGGAACCTTGGCTCAAGTTTTGGTTCTGCTGCTGGTTATTGTCTGCATGTTTGTGAGTAACAACTGGTGCAAACACATAGAGAGAGGCAGTCTGAACTCCGATGCTGAGCTTCTCCGCCTGAGCATGAGAATTTACCTCCTCAGGGAGTTTGGTAGTATTATCATTTGTGCTGCTTATATTCCACCTAGCAGGAATGCGGCAAAAGCTGCTACCTTCATAGCAGACGGTGTCCATCGCAGTTACAACGCCGCCCCGGAGGCCCAGTGTTTCTACTCGGTGATTTTTAACCACTGCAAAATGGAACATGGCTTCCTCGTTTTGAACAATATGTTAAATGTGCCACACAAGACAATAAGGTTCTGGAGAAATGTTTTGGTAATGTCAAAGAAGCTTTTATATCTAAACCTTTACCACCACTAACTCTGTCCACAGTGCTGTCCATCTGATGGGAACTTGTGTGTGCTCAAACGCAGTAAGCCACAGGTCAAAACAGTGTCTGTATGGTTGCAGGATAATGTAGAATCTCTGAAAGGATGCTTTCTGTGCACAGATTGGAATGTATTCCAGAGCAATGACAGAGATGAGACCTGAGGCTATTACTATGTACATTTCTGTGTAGATAAAGTGGTCACTAAGAAGAAGGTCATAGTTTATCTGAATAACAAGCCACACATAACTAAGGAAATGAAAGATTATATCAAGAAGAAACAGCTTTCAGAAGCCAGGATCGAATGCAGCTGAAAACTGTACAAAGAGAACTGAATTAGCTGTTAAAGGAGGCCAGGAAGAGGCAGATGGACATTATAGAGCAAAACTGCACTACAAACTCTAGAAAAGTGTGGGACACCATGAAATCCAGAACCAACAATGAAACCAAACAGGAAGCACCTTATCTCAACTGATGATTTCCAGAAAGCCAGTGAAGTAAATGAATTCTACCTCAGGCTTGAAACTCTGGATTATACTCAGGAATGTAACACAGTGTTAACAGACCATTTCAGGTGACCCGGCCACCAGATTGGTGGTGGAACCCCATAAGCTTATGTTCTCTGGTGATGCTGCTGTTCTTAGTTACTATGACCTCCAGAGTGTAACATGTAATTCATTGTAGAAAATTAATTTATCTTAAGTTCAGGAGCAAGAATCACACCTCATCTACACAATCACACCTGAAACACACCTCAACCACCTGTCCAGCCTATATACTGTATACCTAACACCAGTGGTGGGCCGTGTATTCTACACTTCTACACCTAGGCCTTCAACGCGATCCTCCCACAACTAAACCACCTTCTAATAACCTCAGCATGACACTAGGGCTATATGCTGTTGTTATTCGACGTAACCAGCCCATATTCATAGCGACAGTAACCTTTATCTAGTGGAATAAAGTGATTTAACATGAGGATCAACACCTATGACAGTTACAACACACTAACTGCAGAGACATGAATAGGATGTAGCATTATTACACATTATGACAGGATGCTGCATCACATATAAACATGGCATAGCCTAAATCAGTGTCATTACCAAAGAAACAAGAACAAACTCACAACAACCATCACATTTACTCATACGACCAGCAAGTAAGCAAAAATGCTGTAAAACACAAATAACACAATCAGATTCAACAGGCTTCTCCACAGATTCCAGCTACATAAAAATCCATCAAACTTACCAAAGCTGCTCATCATCTGAAGACTAAGTCCATCCTCCTTTCTGTCTTTAGAAAGAGTTTAACGACACAGCTGTACATTATTGGTGCGTTTCAGTTCCAAAATGTGAAAAAAGTGTTGTAAATTCATTTCTTCTCCTCTTTCAGCCATTGTGTGTTTAAAAAAAACAGGACTAAGTAAAAATCTAAACAAAAAAATCTAAACCACTACATCTAAAAATCTAAACATCAAGAAAGAAGGTTTAAATAAACATTAATGCTACGTTACGTGCTAGCTAGGTTTACTTGAGTTAGCTAAGCTAACCGGCTCTCTTCTCCTGATGAATTTCTGGCAGGCTGTTTAGCTGTTAGCATAATGCTGTACTCTGGTGACGTAGGCCAAGGCCAGCTAGAAGGCCCTGACGTGTAAAAGAATACGCCCAACATAGCTAACTCAAAATCTGATTGGTTAACAGACAACAACATCACCCCATTTTCTTGAATAGCAGAGGGGATTCACTGGAGATTCTGAAGGCCTCAGGCTAGATTTTTTTACCCGGAGACAGCACAGATGAAAATCTGATTGGATAAAAGCTCTAATTTATATGAGCTGCAGTGGAAGCAGCGAAACTGAGGGAGAGAGTAGCGATGAAATGACTTTAATAACAACACTGATGGGAACAAACTTTGTAAAATACATACAGCATTAATAAAATATATATTAAATTATAAAAACATAATTTGATGATTCTGACAATCTCTAGGCCAGCAGAGAACGCCTTGCTGGTCCTAATGGCCCACTACTGCCTAACACAACCTCATCCTTTTGTGTCCATTTCCTCGAGCTGCCCACCCACCCTTTCAACCACTCATCCATTCATCCTATTCATCTCCTCATCTGCCATCTTTTTTTCACATCTTTTCCCTCTTGGAGTCTCGTCAACTTCTTAAGTGTAAGTTAAACAGATCGCTGAAATGAAGTCGCTGCTGCTCTTGTTTCACGATGAACAGCAACGCATGTCCTCTTCCTAACCCGTGATGTCACGGTTTTCTCGCTCCAGACCAGCATGTTTTTGAGGCTGAAAAAGCCAGCACAGGAAGCGTGTTTTCTGGTTGAGCACCAGCATTTTTGCATCCTAAACACTTTCAGTTTGGCTCCAGTCAAAAATGTGTACATGAGAAAGCCGTGATGTCTGTTAGCTTGTCAGCTCGCTGTTGTGTAATATTTCATCCAGTAAATCTGAGTCAACCTGACCGCCGTGTCTTGGATTTCATAATATAGTCGTTACACCAGCTGTGGTGAGGGAATTCAACTTCTTTAGCTTTAAGTGAAGCAAATAAAATGTAAGAGGTGCTCCTGTTTCTCAGTTTCAGAGAGTCCAAAAAACAAAACAAAAAAAAAAAAAAAAAAAAAGTTTGGTTACAAATAGCCGTGGTCTAAAGTTTACACGCATTCTGTGCATGTGCTCTGTTTGTGCTGGTCAAATACTTTCGCTTTGTTTCAGATCCTTGCTGCTCGTGATCCAAATCAAAGATCAATAGTTTACTGGGACATTTAATGTTTCTCAGTGGATTTCTCATATTGTGGGTTTAATTGTGATAAAGCACGATCAATATTGTTTTATCAGAGGCTCAAATGAAAACATTAATCCTGAAGCTGAGCTGCATGATAAACACATACACACATACACACACCCACATACACACACATACCTTAAATTTAATTCCACTGCAGTTGCTCTGACCTCCTTTGCTCTTATAAAACATCCAATGTCACCATCTCTCCAGCTCTGGACGGAGAAAATGATTTTGGATGAAGTCATTTCTGGAGCGATGACACGTTCATTGCGTTGTGATGTACAGGCTGCTGAGTGATGAGACGACACACCGGCTGTGACGCTCTGACTCTTACACTCTTTCTTTCATGCTAAAACCCTCTCAGTGTCATACTCTCAGCTCCTCCAGCCTTCTCTGTCCGTTTCTGCTTTTCCAAACCCTGCCTCATCATTCATTCATTTGACCTGTCTGTTTATTCATTTACAGCAGCAACACGCAGTGGGCAGAAGGTGCAGAGATCCACAGTGGGCAGGTCAACAACCTCTCATCATACCATGCAGACACCTAAAGCTCGGGATCCACGCCGAGGCAGTTTATGGTTTCCAAACCTGATCCGGTTCAGTCAGTCGACGGTTCATTTATGCAGGTCTGAACACAACAATCCCGCCTGGTGTGAACCAGAACAACTATACAGACACGTTTAGAGGAGGAGCCTCAATCTGGCTCTAAATGAGCTGGAGCAGATTGTTTGTGGGGTGAACATGATCCACATGACTTCCAAACCAACTCCAGATCAATCTGTTGATCTATTATCTTAGCTGCAAATATTAAACTCATCTTGGTTAGAGTGGTTACCAGTAAAATAACTGGAAAACACAGATTCAGCTGGGAGAGTTCTACACCATCAGAACTAAAAACAAAGCAGGTGTATCTTAAGACAGGACTCACCTGTACGACTTATTTGTCCTGTTGGCCTCTGGGAGGTACTACCTGATGCCTATGGCAAAGAAGAATATCTACCAGCTGCTATTGGAAACTTCAACTGAAACTGAAAATTTAGTCTTATTTATCAGGTCTTTGCTGTAGTTAGTTTTTTATTGTAAGGCAGACTTAGTGGTTTTATGATTGAAGCGGTTTTGTGGCTGAATATTGTGGTAATGCGGCGGGAAAAAGTTTATGAACTGGATATTCACCTGCCTCAGGTGACTGCCACTATTTTAGGTTCTTAACTGTAATTGTGGTTTATGTTTGTCCTATGTGTCCTAATGTGTTTTATGTTGCAGGTTTGGTCCAAGACACATTTCAACTATGGCTGACAATAAAGTTGTATTGTACTGTATTGAGATATCCATTAAATGCATGAAATGTAAAACAAACTGCAGATGCTGTGAAACAGTGGTAAGGTATCATCTTATCTTGTTATTGCAGTGAAGACTCTGGTGAGGCACGTTACTCTATGCATGCTAGTTTAAATAAACTAAATTTCTGACTATCAAATCAAATGGATGCTGTTAAAGGTGGAAACACACCAATGTTAGCTAACACATGTTCAGATGAACATGTGTTCAGGTTAGCATTGTTTGTATGTTCTCAGCATATTGCTCCATTCTCCTGTTTAGCTGGCAGCACGTCTTCTTCACATCATGTGAAGCAACACGTGCTTTTCCACATGCTAGGCTAGGCTACTTAGTGTTAAGCACGTTCCTTAGCCTAGGCTATGTTTAACACACTGACTGGAATATGCTGGTAACAAGTACAAACAGTTTAAAAAAAAAAAACTGCAATAGCTTGTGGGATCGATTCTTTTTATTTTGAAATACACCGAGAGACAAACTGAGTCAGTGAATCAGCATCTCAGCAGGCGAGTAAAGCGTCGACTAAAACATCTTTCATGCCTGGGAAGTTCCATCACCAATCGACCACACTGCCAAATACCAAAATATGACCACAGGGTCGTAACACTAGCTGATCATACAAAGACAACAAAATCATAACCTCAATACATTTTTTTTTCTTTCTTTCTGTCTTTTTTCTTATTTTTCTTTTTTGCTTTTTTGCTTTTTTTACATCACACAAATGCTGTCCATGTGGTTTCAAAAATTGAGTGGTGCGTGACCCTCAAAAGCGGCTTCTGCAGCATCACATTTTCTTTCTTTTTTTCTTGTTTTTTCCTTTTTTCTTCTTTTTTTCTTTTTTCCTTTTTCCTTTTTTCTCAATTCCTCTTTTTTTTTTTTTTTTTTTTTNTTTTTTTTTTTTTTTTTTTACCTCACTACATTTTTACAATATAAATACAAATGTAAGCTAATAAATGGCCTGAAATCTGTATGATTGAAATAAAAGCTTGATACTGAAATTAAAGAACAGGAATATTATCAGGAAATGCTGCACGGCTTACTTCTTGTTTTCATCCAGGGTCACACCGATTCTCCCACAAAAACAGATCGTATCATCAGCCTGACATGCACATCACACCAGAGAGCAACAAGGAAGATGAAGGAAGAAGATGGTAATAATGGATGGGATGCTGAGAAGTCCCTGGAGAGGAAGGTAACGAAAGCATGGTATGATAAGAAATGTGAGGAGACAGGAGACAATGGAGCAGCAGGGAGAGAGAGATGTAAAAAAAAAAAAAAAAAAAAANAAAAAATGTGGAAGCGTTTGGAAAATACAGCAGCCATAAAAAGACTCCCTCAATAACAGATGACAGAACAGTATCAATGAAACAAAGAACTAAAGCCGGAAAATAAAAGCAGTTACAGTAAATCTGAGCCCACGTTAGCTTCATGATTCTCCGAACATTTCTTACATCTTAAATCCTCCTTCAGCAACTTTAGAGGAAACTCAAGCTGTCAGGAAGCAGAACAGGTCAGAAACTTCCATCCTTCTCATTCGATGTTGATGATGTCACTTAGAGATAAGTGGGAAGTAGGTGAGAAATATTCCAGGTGTCTGGATTTCGGAAAAGTTTCTCTGGCAGTCGTGTTCTTTGCAGCAGCGTGGGACGTGGAACAATGAGGGACAATAAACCAGAATCTACCAGGAGAGAGTGTTGTGGTAATGTAACATGTTTGCGGGTTGTATATATTGGGCTCAAACATGCAGAACCACCAGCATGGTCCTTTAACACTGCTCTCTCCAACATTCTTACTTCCCCTAATTATGTTCTGTGCAATACTTGTACTTTATGTTTTATGCTATACAGTTCTATATCAACAATTCTTATATTACTACTCACGTGACATTTTATATTANATGTTTTATGCTATACAGTTCTATATCAACAATTCTTATATTACTACTCACGTGACATTTTATATTAAACTACATTTTTCATAATGTATTTATATTTTGATATTACCTATATTTTCGTTTTACATTTTGTTGTCTCTTGCCAAATTTGTAGTTTACCTTGTTTCTGTCTTTACTTACACTTATACTGTATATCTGCGTTCTCTCACTAGTGTTACTTTAAAATGTATATTGTCTTTATATTTGCCTTTGTACCAGTATTTTTTATACTTGAAATGGTAAAACATTCAGACTTGTTTCTTCACTAAAATGAAAATTGGCAGATAATTCAGGGTCACAGTATTGTGACCCTGAAATTGTGTCTGTTATTACCAATAACATTTGATTGGATTATAAGACAAACTATAAGAATATGGCAGCTAATGTTAATTCTCCCAAATTTATACCTCTCAGAATCCAATCTCAGGTGCTCAAGGTGGAAACAGGAAAAGCTCAGGATTGGCAGACAGGCGACGTACAGCCTTGCTGCCATGAAGGCCTGTTCAGAAAAAAAAAAAAAAAAAAATTTTACATCAAGATATGGATGTTTTTCTGTGCCTTTTGTCAGTTTGAATCACTGGTGACAGTAACAGTAACCATGGTGATCTGGTTCGACAGGAAGCTGCAGCTCACTGTGATAACATGATATCAAGGTAAATCTTTAACCGTGTCACAGCTTCCTGCCTGCATCACTCTGATGGTCGTAGCACTACAGCATGTCGTAGATGTGCTCTGACAGATTTGTGCCTCCTGCTGCACCAAGTTTGCACACTTTTGAGTTAAATATTCTTAAACTATTCTTCTTTTAAAGCCCAGCTGTGTCCGGACGTCTGGTCTACCATGTGGCTTCCTGGCTGGATGATGTCTTCTTGGCTGTTCGGAATCCCTCATGTTCTGCTGTCCTGAGGGATTCAGGCTGGATCCCTCCACTGTCCTAACAGAATCACCCTGCTGACTTTTTATGATCCTGGATTAGACACTTTTTTGTGGATTAGTGGACCTTGCAGGATCAGGGCTCCTCTGCTGTGTTATGTATCTTCATATGTTAGAATTTTCTTTTCCCTTTTTGTAATTTCCTGCTTTGGCTCCTCTCTGAGTGTTTGATCAGAACTGTCTCTGTTTCTTCTTTTTTTGTTCTAAAAGATAAGTTTTTTGTGGAGTTTTTCCTTGTCTTCTTATAAATCTCAGGCTGGTTGTGAACTATCAATGTGTGGGCCTGTAAGCCCTTTGAGACGTGATATAAATAAACCTGATGTGAATTAGCGAGATGAACTGATTATCAACTCATTAAACATTCCTACCAGGTATGTTTGTTAAACTCTTGTCGTTTCAACAGTATCCAGCAGTTTATGACAGGATTTCTCACATGGAAACAAGCGTTTTGCTTTACGGCAGGAAGTTGCTAGCAGCTTACCTGTGATCGTGTGTCATGGTCATTAAAAGGCAGTTTACTGGTTGCAAATGAGACATCATATGACAAACTGGGTCTCATTATGAAGCTAACAGATGAAACGTCATCATCACATGGGAATAACATGGAATAAAAGTGGAAAACCATTTATTTTCTGCAACATTCGTCAACCATCCAAAACAACAGTTTCACTGGATTTCACAGGATTGACAAATGACTTGACCAATAATGTTTAGAAATACTGAAATCAGCAAACACCCAGGAGCAAAACAAGCTAATATGTGTATGTTACGACCTAAAATGACAAAGTACGCTCCTTTATGTTCCATCAAGCCAACTTTCGAAGCTGGACTTTCCTTTCTGTGTTTGGATTCTTTGGAAAGGAGAAGAGAGAGAAGACGCTTGGAAACATTTCTATAAGGATAAATATGTAAGAGTAACCTCTAAAAATGATAAAGAATTCGGAAAATGAAATTACAGTTGATGTCACATTTAGGAAGTTTTCACTGTCATAAACAGTGATTGATCATCATTTATGTACTTTGGAGAGGTTTTGGTTTGGTTTGGTACAGTCCTCACTAAAATCATTTTATCTCAGAGAAACTTTGATCTATCATCCTCAAACTTTTTACACGCATTATAGACATGTTGAGGAAGAAACCCTGTCAATTTCAGCCTGATGGCTCAAATAATGACTGACTGACACCATCACCAAATGTGTAAGAAAAACAAACAAGAACCCTTTATTTCCTGCATTTAATTCTTCAGCAGTTTGTCCGTATCAGGGCTTGAAGTGAGACAAAGACATGAAAACTCAGATTATTCACTTTATAACAACATCATGGACACGCATCCGTTATTCAGGATCTTTAGATTATAAACAGGTAAAAATGGGCAGGTACACATAGACCAAATATCAGAGATGCTGAAGAGGTTTTAAACACACAAAAGTTTTCGTTATCGTTTCATCATCGTGTTTGTTTTTGTCGGTAATCAATGACAGACTCATTTCTTATTAATTGGTGCTTTGAATATTAATGTAGTTACTGATTATATGCAGAGCAGTAACGGCTTTTCTCTGGTATTGATGCGTTTCAGACGGAAGTCACTCAAACTTTAATCATTAGTGGAACAAAGCAAAATGCAGAAGCTAAATGATTTGTGTTTACTGGATCCAATAAACCAATAATTACTGTGCATAGTCTCTATATTCCTGATGCAGCAACAGGATGAAGCTCATTCTGTCTCTTGTACACTAACAGACATCGATAGACATGCTGTGCTGGTGTAACTGGCTAAATATTCTCATGTTCTGCTGTATAAATTAACGATCATAACCAGGAGTTCATCGACTTTAACAAGTTGTTATGAATCCTGCATGGAAAATCTGCAAACCATGATGCAGAAAAGTTCAGTCACCCATTTACAACCGTTCCAGACATACAAAACGCGCCTGGAAAGTTCCTATGCAAAATTTGGGATTTATAAAAATCAGCTTAACAGGGGAATATGTGCACCTGTACAGGTGAGTTGAAGAGCTCTGAAACATGCATGTTTTGTAGGCAGGAGGAAAAGTATGGAGAAATGCAGCATCACCAGTGAAGGAGGAGATTCAGCCGACCACAGGCCTCAGAAAACACAAGCAGGTCGAGAGAAGACGACAGGAAGAAGACAGGTTCTGCAGAACAAATCGCTCCAGAAAGGAGGAGGGATGGACAAGAGAGAGAGAGAGAGAGAGAGAGAGAGAGAAGATGCAGTAAGAACAAAAAAAAAAATCCTGATTAATTTGATGGAGAATGAAGAAAACCATATAGAAGTGAAGGTTAAATCGGGGCTTACTAGGGGTATAAAGATGCGTCGATGCATCGCGATCGATTCTTAACGTAGCGATTCAGCTGCATCAATCCGACGAGTTAAAATCAATTAGAATCAATTGTTTCACGCAAAATTAAACATGAAAAATAATAATCTGAGTAAAAAACAATAATAATCCTCCTTGAAGCACATTCCTCTTTAAAACATACCGGTGCTAACATGTTGCTCCTGCAGGGGGTGCAGCTCCTTCAATGTAAACAAAACTGATGAGCATCAATGTAAATATTAATAATAATAATAATATTAATAATAAGATGGGATGTTACAAACTGTGTTATGAACGCACTGCAGCATCATGTCGCACACAAAAGGAAAGATGGGTTTTCATAAATGAAAAGAGAGAAAGGAAAGAGAAGAGGAGAGGAGCAGAAAGGGTGACAGCTTGTTACTCAGTTTTTCAGGAAGAAAGGTGAGTTAATGAGTTCATGTGTGGCTACAGAGTGCAAACATACATCNTCAGTTTTTCAGGAAGAAAGGTGAGTTAATGAGTTCATGTGTGGCTACAGAGTGCAAACATACATCTGCTGCTAAACTCATACAGTATGGAATATACTGTACACAGGTTACCATGATGTGATTATTCAGTTTTCTTTAACTTGGCACCCTCCTGCAGGGCATATATGAGAAGTTTTATTTATATATGAACATAAAAGAATGTATTTTTCCACAACAAATATATACAAAATAACCTAATTCAGTCAATGTTAAAGTGATAGTAACCTCAGGTCATGTTGGTGTTATATATGACAACATACTATGCATTTTACAGAGCCAGGACCTTTATCAGGTCATACTGAAGAAGAGTCAGGGAGAAGTGTGGAGGAAGAGGTGAAAGACCACAAATCAAAATAAGGACATAAGAACATATCTAGCAGACAGTAAGAAAGCAAAGGAAGAAAATATTT
Organism: Lucifuga dentata; assembly: GCA_014773175.1. NCBI lineage: Eukaryota > Metazoa > Chordata > Actinopteri > Ophidiiformes > Bythitidae > Lucifuga > Lucifuga dentata. Next base: position 80,065 of record VXCM01002053.1, read on the forward strand.
TACTATGTTTATTTTTGATTACTGTACATACTCGAATATAAGCTGAGTTTTTATTACCAAATTTCACAAAGCAAATCGGGGGTCGGCTTATACACGATAAATTCAGATTTGATCCCAGAGAAGGAAATTTCCAGGGGTGGAAATACTATCATTACCACTACCCATGGAAAACAGTTTAAATCATACCTTAGAATGAGATATTTCCTGACTAAACCTCTTATCCAGCACATTCTGTGGCGGCCAGTAAGAGCTGTTGTGATTGGTCAGTTACGGTAATCAGCTGCTGAAATAAATATCATGTTTACCGGTACGTGGATTATTTTCAGAAAATCACAGGAATACTATGACAATACCCAGAAAAACAGGTAATTTGTTAAACAAATAAATTGATGGAACATCATCAGGGGGTCGGCTTATATACGGGTTTCTTTAAAAATCTAAATTTGCAGGTCAAAATCGGGGTAAGTTTATACACGAGATCGGCATATTCTCGAGTATATACAGTACAAGTACAAACCTGAAAAAGTATATTTAATGTTTTTAAAGCTTTGAATACACTAATTGGGTGCTGGAGGAGTATTTGTACACTTTTGGCTTCAGGCGGTGGGGCCCAAAGAGATTTCTTTTTATGGAGCCCAAAATTGCTGACAGTGCCCCTGGGTAGGAGCAAAGTTATGAAGAGCTTTGAATGTAAGGAGAATAATTTTAAAGTCAATTCGGTACGGCACAGGAAGCCAGTGGAGCTGAATGAGCAGGATGAGACATGATGATCCTGGCGGCAGAGTTCTGAATGAGTTGGAGTCGGTGAAGGAGTTGGGGATTCCAGACAGGATGGCATTGCTCGATGCAGGATGTACCAGGGTGTTAACCAAGACTTCCTGCTGTGCTGTGTGAGGGCCAGGAGAAGTCTGGCAATATTTCAGATGTGAAAGAAGTCAGTCTGGGAGATGCTGTTTATATGGGGAGTGAAGGAAAGTGTGCTGTCCAGGATGATGCCAAGGCTTTTTACCTGAGCGGAGATGGGTATGATGCAGTTATCAGTGGTGAGAGTGAAGCTGCTGGTGTTTGAAAGTGATGATTTAGAGTCTGTAATGAGTAGCTCTGTTTTGTTACTGTTAAGTTTGAGAAAATTTTCATCCAAGTCCTTACGTCATGAAGACAGGTGGTGAGGGCATTGGGGGGAAGAGTGGAGATAGGTTTGGTGGAGAGGTAAAACTGTGTGTTAGTGTACAACACACAGAAGATATTGTATGATATGGTGACAGAAGATATTGCCAAGGGGGGAGGAGGTAGATGATGAACAGGAAGGGCCCAGAACTGAGCCCTGCAGAACTCCCTGGGTGACTGGAGAGCTCTCAGACTGGAAGGACCTCAGTTTCCTATTTCTGAGGCAGGAGGAGAACCAGCGATGTGCAAGGCCAGTGACACCAACGTTTACCAGATGTTCCAGGAGTAGTTGGTGAGATATGGTGTTGAATGCTGCACTGAGGTTGAGAATGAGGATGGATAGAAGTCCAGAGTCGGCTGCACAGAGGAGGTCATTGGAGGTCACTGAATGACCCCCCACTGATAACTGTTGGTTATAACCTGCAGGTGATCACTGCTGCCCACAGGGGGCGCCGCTCCTCACACCATTCCCAAACCATCGTTGCTCAGAGGGGAGGGGCTCGGGCACACTCAGGAATGCAGCCTTAGATGGTTTCTAAAAATCAACATGTAAAAGAGATTTTCAGACTCATCAACATGTCAGGATCCTTTAGATGCTTTAGATCAGCAGTGCAGCTTCTTACATCACTTGTTGATCAGATTTCCAGCTGCAGCATTTTGTTGTTGGTGATAAAACTACTGAGTCACCAAATCAAACATTTTGCTGATTAAAAAATTTCCTTGAAATCACCAGAATTCCTTCTTCTTTCCTTTTTTTTTATTTTTTTGATCTACCAACCAGAAGTCTCCCTTTTTCCTAAAGAGTGATGACATGTAAACATTTATATTCAAGTATTCACATATTCACAAATAGTTTTACATGGAGTATTTATGCTAAATTGTGGAGTGATTTGAGCTTTATAACGTGCGTTATATTCAAAAAGGGAAGTTGTGAGTTCAGAGTTTATTAAATCTGAATATTGTTTTGACACCATTTTCCTCCTTTCAGGATCAGAAGTTGTTCTTTAGCGAATTATTTATATCTTGGCACTTCATTATGTTTCAAAGAACAAAGTTCTTAGACAAATGCAGAGCAAGGAGAATAAAAATGGAAAAAACAGTAATGGAAAAATATAACAGTGAACCAGAAATATAAAATATATATGTAACTATAAAACAATATAAACAAATTCTGATATGGACAGACTGCACTTAACCAGATATATGAATACAGTATAGCTGGCAGTTTTGGATATTTTGATGCTAGGAAATATTAACATTAGCTGTCCTTTGTGACCATTTCAAGCCAAAAATACCCAAATTTAATATTCATGTATAATTTGCAAAAATGATCAAATGTCAGTATCATTAGCTGCTATTTGGCTGTTGAAGACTCACAAATTGAGTGTGACGTTAATGGCGAAAGCGTGCCTTAGTGCCTGTGTTTGGCACAGATGACATTCCAACAAGATAAATGCAAGAAATTCATCATAAAATGTAAAAACAAAAACAACAACAAAAAAAAAAAAAAAANAAAAAAAAAAAAAAAAACTAACAAGTGAATCCACAGTACAAACCTAGCTAAAAGATGAACTACAGAGGAAAATATACCCAAAGGCAAAATTTGCCTAATAATGCTGTAGGAAGGTGGTCAGTTCAGCCAGGAAAGGGCGGTGTTTAATTTAGTTTCTTATTTTTTCACTCTGAATTTTTGCTTTTTAGCCCACTGTGGCCACCGTAGGGCCAGTTTGCTGTGATTTCAGGTAGCGGTCTGTATGATTTCTCTGATCAGCTCTGAGCCCCTTCTTGTTTGCTGTAGTGATGGACAGGCTGACAGATGAAGTTAGACAAGAATCCCCTTGGACTATGATGTTTGCAGATGACATTGTGATCTGTAGTGAGAGCAGGGAGCAGGTGGAGGAAAACCTAGAGAGGTGGAGATATGCCCTGGAAAGGAGAGGAATGAAGGTTAGCCGCAGCAAGACAGAATACATGGCTGTGAATGA